>JANIJI010000017.1:1857500-1877500 GCA_024500535.1 Leptonema lineaticorne
ATAGCAATAATTATTATTTTATTTTAGTTTTGATCTTGAAACGGTCATATTTATTTTTTATAATAATTTTACTTCAATAACGTTTAAACGAAAAAAAAATATCGAATGACTCACAGATTTTATAACAATGTTCGTCGAAATATCTCGTTTTAAATTATATTGAGTGTTAAAAAAAAATATTTATTTTAATATAAATTTTTATCTGAAAAAAATGTTCAAAAAAAACGTTAAATGATTAATCGTCTTGGATTAAAATGATTTTTAATCGATTTTTCCCAGAAGAAATTATGTCGTAAAAATAAATTGTGAAAATTGTAATTAATTTTCATTCAGTGAAAATTAGTTAATTTCTAGCGCAATAGAGCCTTTTTTTTCACCTTTTCCGCCTTAAGAATGCGGTCACAGTGGAGCAGTTTCATTCATCTCTTTTTTTTTGTTTTTTTTTTCGTTTTGAGTTCGATTTGCGACATCGTCATCGCAACGAATGTACAAACGAAACAAGTGCACCGTGTGAACCGTTCGCAAAATCGTCGATCGTTTAATATTTTTAAATATATCGAATTATTAATTTATTTTATTTATAATTGATTAAATAATATTTATCAGTGGCGTACAGTGATTTTTATTATATATTATAATTCTAGTTATAAAAATAAATATTTTAATTATATATATATATATATATATATATATATATATATATATATATATATATATATATATATATATATATATATATATATATATATATATATATATATATATATATATATATATATATATTTGTTGACGCAATTTATTATGAATATTGCACAATAATAGATTTCATTTCTTTCATACAATATCTTATCAAATATTGTAATAATATTATTTTTCTCCAAAATCAAATATTTCTCATAAATTATTTTGTTATTTTTTTACAACATTGAGTCCTTTGTTTTATGTCCAACATTAAAAAATATATATTTCAAAGGATTTCAACAATATTTTATTGTTTATTTCTCACTATTAAAAATAATTATAGTCAACATTGCTGTATTTTTTCTAATATTCCATATAAATATAAATAATTTTAGAACAAATATTTTAAACTTCATTATATCATGTTATGCAAATTTTCAAAATATTTTTTTGATATATATAAATTCTAATACTTCTAGTGTTATTTTTCACACAAAAACATACAACGTAAATAAATATTTATTCTTTTATTTTTCTATACATATTTCAACTTTTTAAGTGAGATTTTTTCTACAAATATTTTTATAATAGATATTGTATATTTATTTATTCTTGATAATAGATTGAAGCACAAATTACTCTATCCATTATCAATTTTATTTTATTTTTTCATACTATAGAAAAATTTACATTGAATACTTGTAAAATTATCAATTGAATTTTTATTATATTTATATTTAAAAATATTTTTTTATTAATTTTATTGTAAAAAAAAATATAATAACATACTATTAATAAGAAAAAAATATTTATATATTTTAAAATCGACATTATTTTTTTACTGTATATAATAAATATAATAATTCTTAAAATTAGCAACGTTTACATTATTCATATTTTTTATATGAGAATTTATTTCAATTTTTTTTACACTATAATTTTACTAAGCATTCAATAAATGACAATGAATTTAAATTCTTTTGATATACCACTTTTTTTTTACTACTTTCCATTATCAAAATATCATATTTTATATACATATATATATATATGTAAATTTAAAAAAAAAATATTTTTCCAACAGATCGCTACTGAATATTTCGTTCAAAAACATCCGTTAAAAAGATGATTAATTTATAAACGTGTACATCATCAGCGTTGTCTTTAAAGCCTACTTTTTCTAATGAATGCGAACGCGATTACGACAATATCAATCTACCTATATTATTATTATTTTATAAATATATATATATATATATATACAATTTTTTTAAAGTGTGTGTGTGTGTATTTTCACCATCACTTTCGTAACGTAACGATGTGATTGCGTGTTTGCCCCCAAATAACACATAAATAACTCATTGAACTTTTCGATTCAAAAATTCTAAACAAAAGGAATCATCATTTAAAAAAAAAGTATTTTTTTTTCTATTAAATTTACATCATAAAAAAATAAAACTATTATAATAAAATAAATCAATTTTTCGCATTATCTGAATGTATATAATATATTATTTTTAATCTAAAAAACGACAAATAAATTTCATTAAAAAATAAATAAAATTATAATTGACAATATAACGATAAATATTTTTAACAAAATTGTAAAATTTAAAAATATGTATATATAATTATAAGAAAAACACTCGGGATTTGAACCCGGAAATCGATACGCAATAATCGGACGTGTGAACTTTGTGCATCTGTTTTCGTACAAATAATAGTTTTATTTTTCTATTTGTTTTACTAATTAACAACTTTGAATGTTAAATATGTCTACGACTTTTACGACTTTAACAAAAATAAAAAATTATATAATATTTTTTTTAATGTAACAATTTTGTAATGTATACGCGTGTCTAATTTTTTTTTAATCTAAAAATTAAAAACCCTCATTTTGTGCACAATCATAAAAAATAATTTGCAAAAATATAATTCAATATTAAAAATTATTAAATAAAATACTATATACAGCTAACTGTATTATATATATATATATAATTTTTATTTCACTGTTTATAACTCAGTTAGATATTCAGAACCAATCAAAAATATTAATAATAATAATAATAATAAATTGTTTTGAAAAACATCTTGATTTTTTTACGGAGATTTCAATGAGCGGATACACAAAAAACCGTATTAAATATTTTTTTTCGATAATTTACAAGTAATTCATTATATATAATTTTTTTACATAATTCATAATCGACAGCACTTAATCCCTTTTGAGTCTAAGTTGCTCTTTATAGTTTTAAGATGTTAATCAAAATTTTCAAATATTTTTATTTTCAAATTTAATAAAATGTTTACAAATCAAATTTATCGCTTTATTAATAAAAAATAAAATAATTTTAAAACATAATATATTTATATGCATAAGCAGTTAATTAATTAAAATTGATTTTTAATTCTTCAAATATGACCTAAATTATATATATATATTTTTTTTTATGAAATATTATTTTTATTATTCTCATTATTTTTAAGATTTTTCCAAACATTTGTTAATATATTTTTTATACGGAGTCTTTTGAACCTTTCTAAGAAAACGAATCGCATTTCTGTTTTTACAATAACGCGATTATTTATCAAATTGTAAATTAAGGTCCGGGTCAAAAGTATATAAATATACAATATCGTTTAATTATTGAGAAAAATATAATTCGTACAATATGAAAAAATAATTTTAAACGTTGATTAATTTCATCTTTTTATATGAATATTCGTTAAATAATATATTAAAATGAACATAAAACTTTTTTTCATATTAATTGATTTTTATATATCTTTGAATTAAATTTTAAATAAGGTTTTCAATATGAAAATTTTTTTTTTAATATTTCTACTTTTTATCAAATTTGTAAATGTAATAAATATTAAAAATAATTACTGTAAAATTAATACCAAATATTCTATTTCGCCTTTTTCAAATTATAATTTTTAGAACCTCTTAAAGACCTGTTATATCAACTTTTTCAACGAAAAAGTTTCAAATAAATATTAATTCATTAAAAAAAAATGACAATGATGAATTTCATACCATTGTTGAAAATACAAAATAATATATATCTTATGTCATATTTTATTTAGCGCTTAATTCACGTTTTATTATCATTAAAAGTAAAAAATAATAACAATAATTTGAATAGAATATTGCAATTAAAATATTTTATTGTAAATATAAAATGTGGAGTCATTGTAATTTCATTGTGTCGATCAATTAATTAAACGTGTTATTGAAAATGTCACACAAAGGTCAATTTTTAATTACAAACTCACATTTTTTTCACACATGTTTTGATTAAAATTGATATTTTATCAAATCTTAAATAAATATTATTGATCCAAAAAATTTTAATTAACGCTTTCTTTCTGTTTCAAACTCCTAAACGCTTGAAAAGAAATATGAACAATTAATATATTTATAAAATAAGTAATATAGAAAATATTTTTTTTTACAAATGTACTTTTCTTTGCATATAAAATAGTTTGAAAAATATAATAATTTAATTAACTATGAAGGAAAATTTTCGTCGAATAAGGATAATTTGAAATTTCTCCATTATTTAAATGACGTTATTCACAAGTAAAATATTTCGTATTGACATTAATAACAAAATTCGCGATCCTTTTCTGCGAAACACTCAATTTTAATGTAAAATTTTAACAATAATACACAAAAAAAAACTAAATTGTCGAAAAAATAACAATATTGATGAAGGGGGGTCGAATTTTTTTTTTTTGAATATTGTATTAATTTTGTTATTCTTTAATTTAAAAATATATTTACATATTTAACAGACACATTTCTTACATATTAATTAAAATAAAAAAACAGTGATTCTATAATATACAATATAAGCAAAAAAAATTTTCGGAATTTTGTTAAATATTTTTCACATAATTAGCCAAATTATAAAAGTAAAGAATGAAAATTCAATAAGTAAATAATACAAATGTTGCTAGTCAACATTTAAAGATATTTATTAATATTATTTTATTAGTACAGAATTGATTAATTGAAAAGTTTGAGAATCACTTGTTTATTTGACCGAATAACAAATGATAATAAATACTTTATGATGCAGGTTTAAAAACCCAGAAAATTTAATCAAGTTTTTTTTCCATTTTCTTTACATTGATTTCTTACGAATAAACATCTCAAAAAAATTGTATTAAAAATTCTATATTAAACGTCTGCAAATCATAAATTGAAATCAACTGCATAGAAATATTATAGAATAAATATTCATATATAATAAATTTAAAAATTAAAAATTTACACGTATCAAATTTGATCAATTTCTATGTTAATACATTGCATTGTATTTTAATTCATAATATATATATATATATATATATATATATATATATATATATATATATATATATATATATATATATATATATATATATGGAAAAAAAACCAGTGCAGTTGCACAGTTTTTGCCATTTTATTCAACAATAATATTTCTAAGAAAAGATCTTTTTTTTTATGGTAAATAAATTTCAATATAAAAATATAGTTTATTGATAGAAAAAAATCGAATTTTTTAACATTATGTAAATCTGGAATAATTTACACTCTTTTAAGAGAAAGAGAGAGAGTGAGAGTGAGAGGGATATAAATGGCGGAAAGAGATAGAAAAAATAGGAGATTTATAGTATTACAAGTTACAAGTTGTTGTGTTGTAACTTGCTAGAAAATGAGTTCTCTATCGATTCCGTAACATTTCTCTTGTACAATATTTTCATTTACTCGTATATTTTTCGATTTTATTTATATTTATTTATTATTATTATTATTTAATTATTAATATTTTATTGAAAAAAAAATATATTAAATGTATTATTTTTATTATTACTTAAAATGTGTAATCATATCATATTTAGATTATATTTTATTAACGTCATAATTTTTGTAAATATTCGAATTTACGTATTAAGCATATTTTCAATCGACCGATAATCGGATAAAAAATACGCGAATATAAGCGGAAAAATCGAAATTTTTCCGCCACAACAAACTTTGTTATGACATCAGAATTTCAATATTTACAATATGGAAAAAAATATTACTATGAGAATCTATTTTAATTTTAGATATAGTAACAAAATTATTTATATAAATGTGTTTTCGTTTCGTGTTCAATTTAGCGAATTTTCCTCTTTATATATATTGAAAATTTTTCTATCAATATAAAGTAAAAATACTGAAAAAACTATTTGAGAATTTAAATTTTATTATTATTAAATTATTTGTATGAAAATTATTTGAAAAATTTCAGCTTTTTATATTATTGACTTCGGACATAAAATATGTGAAAAGTAGCAAAACTTATACCGTTTTCTTTCAGTATAAATATACTGAAAAAATAGAGTCGTTTTCTATAATTCGACGTACAAAACACGTTTTTCCACATCGATTTAATTGTAAAACAACATTAAAACACATTCTTAAACATTAAATGATTACTATTTTTTTTTTGATTTCTTAAAATAATATTATTTTACGACTTTTTTACTATAAAAATGTACAAAGAAAAATTACAAAATTTGATCTGCATATTTATTTTTTTTTCTATAGAAATTACTTGAAAAATTTTAAATAAAAGTGTTTCAGATTTTTATTAAAGCAATATATAATATGAAAATAATATATTAAAAAAAAATTTTTTTTTCATATTTATAAATTTTACATCTACTTAATATGTCATATTAATTATAAATATTTAATATTTATAAAAAAAATCTATATTAAAAATAAATAAACATAATATTATAGAAATCCGGATCAAATAACTCGTAATAATAACAGTAATTAAAGCGACGCAAACAAATTATATCAAATTGAATAACTTTAACGACAATTTAAAACAATTATAACGATGTTATTTACATTGTATTGAAAATTTTTTCACCCTCCCCCTTCCCCCTTCAACTTCTATCCCTTTAATATTTATATTATTTTATGAATTATTCTTCGATATCATTGTTGTATAATATAAAATATATCGAGTTGATAATGATCGATAATTATAATAATTTATAATATGTGGAAATAATCGATTTACATCGAATAAAATAGAAAATAAATACAAAAAAAAATAAAACGCGTCGTATATCGAGAACACTGTCACAAGTGCGATGTCAACGGTTACAAGTGCACGAATCGAGCTGAAAATAAAAAAAAAAAAGAAAAGAAAAGATCGAAAGTCGCTCTTGAACTTTCTCTCAACTATTTCAGCGCTAGTTTTATTTATTTTTTTCTTCTATCCTTCTTTCTTTCGTCGAATTCCGGTTTATCTATTAACAAATAGTGCAGTGTTGTATTTTTTATTAACAATAACATACTTTTCAAACTAGTTATTTAAAATAATTATGTATGTAAAAAAATCAGACTATTGCCAATTTTTATAAACATAATTTTGTGTTAATTTAATTTTATTATTATTAAATTATAATATTTTTTTTCCTCAATTGTTAAAAATATATATATCTTCATATAAAAAAAGACAAGGAAAAAAATCACCATCGAATTTTCCATAAACAATTTTTTTTAATTTAACAATGTTTAAAAAAGTATGACAGAAAAATATCTGTCAATCAATACAACGTTGAAGTTGTTAAACTTTTAACCCTTTCATGGTCATTTTTTCTGTATATTTTTTAACTCTTAAGTTATCAAAATAAAATAATTTATATAAAATATTTATTTTGTCCTATTAAATTAAAAAAAAATATGATTACAATCTCGAATACATTATGTAATATACAGCGTGCGTCATATCTAAAAAATAATATTTTTTTTGTTAAAAATAATTAATTCAATTATTTTTTTAATGTATAAATAAATAATTTAAAATCGTAAATATAAGGATTTATAATGACGTATTAATAGTAATATAGAATAATAGATTTAATGATATCCGCATACAGACTGGTCTCAAAAAAATATATATATATATATATGGAAAAATCTGGAAAGAGACTCAAAAAAAAAAATAAAAAATTCGACAATCACTACTCTATCGATCATACAAATCAAACATGAACTGTGCACCTCTAATAAATGACGAGCACTTGACACCGGTTTCGAAGAATCGTCGAAGAAGAACCACCAGAGGCGATAAATAGACGTCGTACATTCGAAATAAAGCCAGTAACGAAACGGTCACGGTCAATATTACACGATTATTATATAAAAAAAATATATATAATAATAAATAAATATAAATAATAGCGCGTTATATAGAAAATCTGTGTGAGTTTTTCGTTTAACGCGGTGAAAATATATATATCATATATATATGTATATATAAAAAGGTCGCGCTGATCGAAGTTGGTCGTCCCAATTTTTTTGGTGCAAAAAAAAAATATTAAATAAAATAAAAAATCGTCGAAAAACCGGAAAAAGGTTCGTAGATCAGGTCTAAAGTTAATATATATTCGTTCCAGTTTCATCGTAAATAATATGTTAATCCGGAAAAATTGAACGATTTGCATTCAAAATGTCGGGGTCTTGTCCCCCCGTGACAGTGGGTCATCGATAGTTATTATGAGTAAATTCGTTCTATTTTCATTACATTTTATTTTATTTATTTTTTTTTTTACAATAATTTTAACCCCTTATTTAGTAGTGCATGCGTACGTTTATTTTTCAAATTGTAGCGTATGGTTGTGAATAAATGACAAAAATCGCAATTAAAATTTCGCGCCCGAGTGTGACTCGTGAATGCGTAATAAAGGATTTACATGAGACGTTCGAATATCGTATTCGAATTCTGATTTTAAACACACATCGTTCGCAATGTTGTATCAAAGTTTACGATCGGATATAAAATTGACGATTTGACCTCATAAACGGATCGATACTAATAAAATTCTGATAAAGTGAGGCTATGGCCCCGATAATATCGTAGTATACAGCTTTTATTATCTTATTTCGATTTTGTTCTAATTTATATATATATATATATATATATATATATATATATATTACGTAGTAAATTTTAATACTATTTCATTCTTCTATATGTGAAAAAAATATGATGATTTTTAATAATCACAAAAATAATATAATAATTTTATTAAAAAATAATAATTGAGGAGGGTTAAATGGTTAATTTATTTTTTTAAATAAATAATTTGATTTTCCTCGAGGAAAATTTCGATTATAAACCATTCTGATTCATGACAATAAAATTTGTTTATAAAGTTGTGTTTGAACCAACAAATTGAAACATTTCAAATAATAATATATTTGTTCAAAATATTTTCTCATGTAAATAATTAGTATTAATAAAAAAGACACTGAAAATTTTAAGACCTTAAACCAACGATTCCCAACATTCCCGAAAATCTTTGTAAATCATCTCTAAAAGTTCAAAATATTTTTTTTTATCAAAATTTATCCTCAAAATATTTTTTTTTTATAATATTCATACATTTTTCATTTCGTTTAAATATATTAATTTCAATGTTAAATATTCGATGTAATAATCAAATTATAAATTAGCACGTCACACACAAACAAACATGCCAACTTTATGCTTGATCAATTTGAATTAATCTGAATACTATAATAATAAAATTAATGTGAATTAACTAAACATAATTAAAACTCCTCGAAACGCATTAATCACATGCATTCTTTATGAATACAATTGTAAAACACCTGTTTAACATTTTTATTTACAACAATAAATAAATATTTATTTATTTATTACACCTTGACCATCACATGTTGCGAAGATAAAATCGTCATATTTTTTTATCGATTTTCTCTTATAATAAATATATATATTTTTTAGTTAATATTTACTTATATTTAGCTTTGTTTAGTTAACTGCGGCTTTTAAGTACCTCATTCATGAATGCTAATATAAAACTGCGATTTCTGCAAATAACACCTTCGCAAATTAATGATTTTCAATGATAAAATGCAATTAAAAAATATTTTATTGACGTCATCGATGCAAATATTAATTAATATATAAAATAAAAAAAATCTTTTATTTTTCCAATATATAATATAATATAATCCGTTTCGATTACTGAAAATATAAATCAAGAATTATTGTATTGAATTTTTTCAATAATTTTTTTTTTAATAAAACAAGGTCATCTTAAATATTTGGAAGACATAAAAAAATATTTAAAAAAAAATTGAAAATATATGTTTTCAATGTAATCGATTATATATATATTGACATTTTTATCATACGTTTGTGAATTATAATATATATATATATATATATATATATATATATATATATATATATATATATATATATCAAATTAATAAATCATTTTTAAATTAAAATTATTATTATTATGGTGTAAATAAATTAATATCATAAACAAAATTTCAATGATGTATAAAAAGGCGTGTTTCTTTACAAACGATTTCTTTACATTCGAGTATAATGAATGACTTAATTGATTAATTAGTGTTTACAAAAAAAAAATAAAAAATAAAATAAAATAGCAGGTAAATACCGGTAATAAAACGTGTGCATTTTTGCGTATTTCACTGTATTTCACGATAGAAAACCGTGAACTTTGACCGTTCATGTCATTTTTTTAAAAAGATTAATAACGTTCAAATTGCTGTTTTTTAAGCGTAAAATGGCAACAATTGATTTAACTTTTTAGTTTAAATATTTAATAATCTCAATATTTTTTTAAATTATTGTCAATTTCATTGACATATTGATAAAATATATATGTATATGTATGAAATTTCATTACTATTTCCTATTTCCTGTTCAGAAAGATCTTTGATCTGTACGAATTTTAAATCGAAATTAAATTTTGAACCATTTAAATACCGATTTTTTTTTTACAATTTTAATATGAATCATTGGTGAAAAAAAAAATATAAATATATACATAATTCGACCTTCGTTCGTTGAAAATTTCCAAAAGAAAATTGTGTAAAAAAAACTGCACTTGCATAATTTTTTTTTTCATTTAATATAATTAAAAACAAATATATGCTAAAAATATGTCGAAATAACTTTTGGACTTTTAGTCGAAAAGTTTTCCGAAGTGGAATTCGGTGTAAATATTTATTTTCCTATGCGATCAAGGAAATTCTTCTACATTAAAAATGTATATATATATACAATTTACCGGCAATATTTGTATTGGGTGGTATAGAAAAAAAAATTAAGTTCTTTACTTTGTTAATGACGACGATGATGATCTCGAGACTAATAATGTTCACCTTGAAAAGGCAGTAGCTCTCTTAATATTTGTCATTGACATCTATTTGCACAAATATTTATTCGGAAAATATATATTTTTTTTATTATTTTTACCGATTGATCATCATTCGGAAAAATCGAAATGAAAAATCCGTATCGATTTGATCGATTTTACGCACGAATTGCTGTTATTAAACAACGTTATATGTAAGTCGTATACGACTAATTATCATTGATAACGATGATAAGTGTTGACAGTGACATCGGAATGTCAATTGAAATTAATCGATTTAATTTGTCGATTGCGCTACAGCACCGTGCGGACCTTGATGCGGCTGACTGGTTTTTTTTTTCCGGATAAGAAATTAATTTTTCTCACGAACGAGTCATCAGCTCTACATGTCGCCTAATAATAATATAAAAATACGCATATGTCATACGTATACACGTTTTAAAACAACAATACGTGAGATTCGCTCATATAACACTGTGATCAAAAAGTAAGGTGAATTTGTACTTTTGCCAACGCTTTTTTTCAGTCCTTGAAATAGTTAGAATAGTATTTTTCCGGTATAGCCATCAAGATTATCTTCAATCGTGTCAAAACAGCGTCCCCGCATTATTTTTTTGAATTTGCCAGAAATCGCACGGAGCCAAATCTGACAAATACGGTGGTTGCGGAACGATATGAGTCGAATTGTTGGGGAGTTTTAAATTACAATTTCACCTTACGTTTTGATCACAATAGTATATAATATTTTTTTATGACCAAAATATTCAATGGTTTCAAAATATCACTAATGCATAAAAAAAATGTAACATAAATATAATAGAATAATAATTACATAATATTTACGAGAAAAAAATTCACAAAAAAAAAAACAATCGTTATTCATACAATAATAGTAATAATGGTAAATATTCATAATTTCGACCATTATTTAGGTCATCGCTGTATAAATCGCATCCGTACACTTTTAAATCTATATCTATGATAGATATCGAGTTATTACGATCGTTCCAACGTATTGTGGTTATTGCCGTTTAATGTAATCGCAATCGATCTAATGGAATCACGTTCGAGACTAACGAATATTAAATGTGTATATATATATATATGTATATATATATATATATATATATATATATATATGTATTTATATATATATATATATATATATATTTATATATATATATATATATATTTATATATATATATATATATATATATATATATATATATATATATATATATATATATATATATATATATATATATATATATATAATTATTGCGACGCATTTTGCAATGGCGCAGTTCAACTGCAAACTTTCTTTCTAGGAAACGACGTCGATAAATTCCACGTGTATTTTATTTCTTTTTGTATTTAGAAAAAAAAATGTCACTTACCATTATAATGACCTATTTGTACTTATAATTAAATATCGTTCATATCGATTATACAATAAAAATCAACAGTGTTACGATTCTCGTTGCACTATAATATGTCGCTTTTTTAAATCTCACTTTACTTTCTATATAGTATTTTTGATAATTATATAACTAATTATTTTTTATAATTGAAATTGAAAATGTTTATATAAATAAAATAAAATTTTAAATTATAAATATAACACTAATATTTTTTTTTTATTTTTGCGACAAAGTAAAAGAATATATTAAAAGAATCTTCCCGTTAATATTTTCAATATGTAAAAAAAAAAATTACATCCCACATACAATTTAAAATAATAATTTAAAAAACCCGCATTCATATATTTCTAGTTCCGCAATGTTCGGCAACATATTAAATATATAAACTTTACATCAATTTAGACCATGAATATCAAAAAAAAATATATATATATATATTTTCATTGAGAATCAACCGTTGATCCATAAAATTCTTCTATTTATATTTAATATTAATTCATTGAAAAAGTAATAATTATCACATATTAAAAATTTATAATGAATTATATATATATATATATATATATATATATATATATATATATATATTATTTTAAATTTATCCCCCCACTCCACGCCCCTGGTATTGTGAAGACAACTGTTAAACACCTGACTAGTTTAAAATCAGTATTCGAGTGTCGCGTCGCGCGTTTGGACGTCACGCGTCGACACTGTTTTTTTTTTCATATAAATATATATATTTTTTCATATATATATAAATATTTTTTAAAACATTTTTCCCGCTCGAAATAAACAATATTTTTCTAAATTTTCTTAGACTAATATATGTATATATATATATAAAATTCCCGTGAAATAAATATATCATTATTCTATCGAGTGTTACATAAATATTAAATATAATAAAAAAATATTCGTGATTTATATAAAATCATAAAGTGCTCAAAATATATTTAATTAAATTAATTTTTTTTTATTTTTTGGAACTCGAATTGTCATTTTTTTCATCTGATTAGGAGATTTTTAAGGGTAAGCGATTTTTTTAATATATATAATTAATTTTTATGCATACTTTTAATATATTACGTTTATATAAATTATAATTATAATCACATATATATATATATATATATATATATATATATATATATATATATATATATATATAAACGCGTGCACGTTTAGAAGTTCGGTTTTTCACATAGATATTTATAAAAATCTGGTTTTTCATTTTTTTTTTTTGAAAAAAAAACAGGTGTTAGTCGAATCTTTATATGCTAATTTTATATGAATAAAAAATAAATAATACATATAGTAAAAAAAAAAATTTTTTTTCACATATTATATTGCATAAATAATTTATTCTATATAAATATATTTTTAATAGTAATAATTATATTATCCGGATTCAAAATTATTTATATATAATTAACGATATATATTAATTTTTATATGAAAAACTTCAGAAATGTTATCAGATAAAAATCTACTAAAAAAAAAATAATAATAATAATGATTAATAAAATTGATAACATTTTTATTGAGCATGGTTTACATTCTAAAATATCACTCGTATATTTTTTATTAATAAATATTCAATAAAAATATCAGATCCATATAACAATTACACTTTATCATATATAAATATCATAATCGGTATAATTATAAAGCGTTACTTTTTTTTTTCGTTGTAACCGCAGTGTGACGACAGCTTAACAATTAAACTGTATTTAAGATAACATTTACCGCCGAAATAACTGCGAAACATTTTATGTTGTTACATTTATTTTTCGTTTATTTCTCCCATCGTCGATTATAAAATAATATATATATATATATATATATATATATATATATATATATATATATATATATATATATATATATATATATATATATTGTATTATAATATATTTAAAAAAAAATAAGCGACGATTAATTTATTTAAATTTCACCGTTTTAAAAAAAATTAAAACATTAAAAATATAAACCAAAGTCCATAAAAAAATCAACGTTAATAAACACGAAATTGGATCCAAAGTCTTCCTTATAATCGCGATTTTTTTTTTTATAAATATAAACTTTAAAAAATATTATTTACCCCTCTCTCTCTCTCTCTCTCTCTCTCTGTCATTCCCCTTACCCTTTATTTACATACACACAAGTATTTATAATAAATAGTTAATCGAAATTTAATCGAAAAATCGTGTTCTCGCACCGATTTCCGCAATTTTGCAATACAAATTTTCGTATTTTTATTAATTATTTTTTTTTTACATAAATTTGAGGTCAAATGCGTAAAATTGCCAATTTCGACTTGACAATTAATGTGCATCGTTAATTGTATAAATCGAAATTTTATATTAGGCGTCATTTTGACACGCCACGTTTATTCCTGACTTCCCTGTGCAAATTATTATTATTATTATATATATATATACATATATATATATATTTTTTTTAAATTTAATCGTTTCTATTTTAATTGAATATATTATTTATGATTCATACGCATAATTTTTGACATTATTTAATTAAAAAAAAAAGCAATTCGTCTCGAATTATGCGATCGATCGCATTTAATTAATAATTTTGCAATTATGTGTCACATTATTGCAACACGATTTAATATTCTAATTAAATTACATTATAATAATAAATCATAGTCTTTTTAATATTATTAATATAATATATAAATATATTATTTTAATAATATATATATATTAATTTTTAAAGCTTTTTAAATATAGCATTAAACGCATTTTTTTTATACGCGACGAAAATCGATATATTCATTACTATAATAAAAAAAATACTTTATGTTTGTTTGTTTGTTTGCTTGCGCGTAACGCAATTCGATCGGATTCACGACAATGCGCTTTATAGTCGGTTTGTTTGTATGACGACGCGTAACGCTTTCGATTTCGTCTCACGAAGGAAAACGAAAGCCTATTTATTTATAAAGCTTTCGATTATGATGTAGCTTTTTTTGAACATATTTCATATAATATAATATAATATAATTTATATATAAGTCAATTTGTACGCGTGTTTGTGTGTAACACCATTCATACTTCATTTATTGAACCTTTTAGCGATTCGTCAAATTATCATAAATAAATATTAAAAAAAAATTATATTATATATTAAAATATATTATTCAATTATTGCATTTTATTTTTTTAATATTTAAATTATATATAAAATATATCTTAATTATTTCATTTCCTATACAATAATCAACCTTGAATTTGTATGCAAAAAATATATATATTTTTATTATTTTTATTTAAAATATTTTAATTATATATATATATATGTATATATATATATATATATATATTTAATGACCAACTTTCCACCGTCGTAACGTCGACCAGTATTCGATTACCGACTAACTTCGTCGACGTTTTCTTCCTAGTATTTAATCAGTGTGTCATACAAATCCGTTGTTATAAAACGAAACGTGTTATGCATTCATAAATATGTGCAATTAAATATGACACTAAACGATAAATAAATTAATTAAAATAAAATAATTTATAATAATGACCTTTCGAAAGGTTAAAATTGCGGGAAGCCCAACTCGTTATTATCATATAATTTCTGCTGAATAATTAAATTACTATTGAAATTGCTGGAACTATTTGATTGAGCATTTTTTTTATATATATAAATTAATTCATATAAATTCTGTAACGATTAAATATATTTTTTTCTCATTACATATATATATAAAAAAATATTTCATTTAAATTTTAAACAATTATGTATGAAATAAAAAAATATTAATTTTAATTTCTTAATGAATACGAAATCAAATAAAACGAATCTAATATTTTTTTTTCACATTATTATAATTATTCTATCAAATTATTTCATACGAATCCGACAATGAAAAAAAAAATAAGATGTAATTAATATGAAATATATTTTAATATTATTAATTTATACGATGCCGTTATATTCATCACGCATTATTCTCGTGCGCTAGTATTTAAGTAACAATTGTTCAATATTATTATTATATTTATTATTTTATTTTTCCGACGTCGTTAACAAGAAAGACGTAAATGAAAATTACTCATTAATAATCAATTCGCTGTACAATTTGCATAAATGCCTATATAATAAATAAATACGCCATCTTAAATCATCTCTTACACCATATTTAATCAAATATTGCGCGTATTAAATATCGATTTATTTATTTTTTTATTATTATTATTAATAATAATATTGTATATTTAAAAGAAAAAAAAAGGAAGTGCAATATATTTGTGTTTTAAGTGTTCGTATGAAATAAATTTTGTATAGTGGGACGTCGCCTATTATCGTTTTCTATTTACTATATATTATTATTTATAAGGAAAATGTTGTTTATTACATTAATGCACTGAGCATTTTTAATTATTGCACATTTATTTCGGATTCAGATCTTGTTTTATTTTATCCTTGATTTAGTGACATTTTTTTCCGCATAAAGTCGACACTAGACTAGAATATATCATATTTTTAAAACGAAATTTAACGAAAAATTTAACACGTATTCAGATTCACCATAATTTTATTATTTTTTTTAATATATGACATATTGTAACACTCTATTCACCATGAAGTATTCATAAAAATGTACTTTTTATTCACCAAATTTATTTTTTATCATCACATAAAATTTTTCCATTATCAAATATCATCCGTTATTCGTTCATTATTTTTTTCGTATAATTTATATTGTCAAATATATACGAAATTCAACTGTACTTCGTACATTTACATATATATATATATATATATATATATATATATATATATATATATATATATATATATATATATATATATATATAAACGAATTCGTGATTCAATAAACATACAAACGGTACTTGAATTTTTTTTATCATATATATCCATTATATTTTATTCAAAATTTACAAATTTAAATTTTTAATAATAAAAGTCAAGTATGCATAAAATGAATATTGGCATTTGAGCTTCATTCTAACAGTTTGAACGTTATGCAAAAAAAATATTATATATATATATATATATATATATATATATATATATATAGAAAAAACAATTCTTAGACTTTGAGTGGTATTTATAAGATCATTGTTAATTTATTATTTGCGTTTCTTGTATAGTTTTGCTTGCTTAAAAAATTTATAACGATATGAATATGGAAAGTTCGTCTATGAATTTCCTGAAATATGAGGAAAATCTTCATATTTATATATATATATTTTTAAATCATCGTATAATTTACGTCATATTTTAAATATAAAATTCGTGATTTAATTATTATATATTATCGCAAAAAAAATCAATGACATTACAATTTATATATATATATATATATATATATATATATATATACATATGATTTGTTTTAATAATACAAAAATTAATATATATATATATATATCAAAAATTATATCATAAAAATAAGAATGTAAATGAGGATTAAACAGCCGTTTTAATATTATTACAATTATTGTAAAAAAAATAAATAAATAATATTGTAGCACAAGTAAAGCAATCTTAACTAATGTAATACGATTATAAGTAGGGCAATACACTTTCGTTATTCGTGGGAAATGATATGCAAATTATTGCAAAATTAAATTATTATTACAAAAAAATGTATATATATATATATATATATATATATTTGTATTACTAGTCATTGCACAAAATATATATGTATATCTATTTAAAACGAGTGCGCAATGTTTAATGAATATTTTAAGCGCGCCATTTTTCTGCGTTGCTTGCGATGAATTTGTAAGAAAAAAAAAATAGCATACGTATAAAATTGATCTATTCAATTTAATATTACTACACACATGTCATAAATGTGCAATTAGTCATTATTGGGGTCGTACTTTTTGCGATTCAAGGTTCGATTCCTAGATTGAAATAATTTTCCAGTTTGTTTCGCTTAATGCTCTTTTTTTCTATATTACGAAATTGTATGAAACGTGTGTATGCGATGAACGAATAACGTTTCATTTTTTAATATATAAGTATATTGCGTTTGAACGATGAAAAGGTGCCAAAGATGGCGAATATGTAGATAGTTTCATATTTACTATTATAATATTTAATATAAAAAAATGATAAAATAAATTTGAGATTATTGAATATTAATAAAATTATAAAAATATTTTCAATACATATCTAAAATCATGCCTATCGAATTATTTTTATTTAGAACGCGTTAAGTGGTTAATCACCTTCATTCGTCGTTTCTTTTCCGCATAAATCTTTTATCTCATTATTTTTTTTCCTGTTCACATCATGACAGAATAGCCATACGTCCATTTGTATGAAATACTGGATTGAACTGGACGATGATTCAAATATTATGGCCCCGGGGTCAATTATGACCCCGTGTACACTTCTCGCGTCAAATCGCTGTTAGAAAAACACATGCGGATAAATGGAAATGACATAAGTTTGTTATTTTTGGAAAAGAAATAAGAAAAAAAAGTGGAATTCGAATCGAGGGGGGGGGGGCGAAGAGGAGAATTAAAAATATTATTAATGCAAATTTATGCGTGGAAAAAAATTTCGCAGTGCGTTCTAAAAATGCTAATCTAAAAGAAAGTTTCTAGAGACGCTCACGTTTTTATTTTACCAATAGATAACAGTAAATACGATTAACGATCGGACTTTGATGTAAATTACATTTTTTTAAACTGTTGGTCATTGCCAATATTTGACAGGTCATTATTTATATTAATATTTATATTTTTATAAACAACTGTCAAAATTAAGTACAATATTTTTTATAAACTTTCTTTTGAATTTTTGAATAGCTTCTTCAATTAACAACTTTTATATAAATAAAAATACAACAATTTTCAATTATTATTTAAAATGACTTGATTTTATCTAGATTGAATAATGTTTACGTTCCACTTTTTAACCCTCGACATTCCGAACACGTCAAATATTGACGGTTCAATTTTAATTTGCGCACCTTTTTCACCTCATCAAAAATTAACGAACGCCATTTAATGATAGGAAAATATCGTAAAAATTAATTTTAATCGTTCTACGGTCAATTTAACGCACATTTCTATGTACTACATATTTTTTTTTCATTACGACAGTTTGATTAATATATAATTATGTTTGTATACTAGGAAAATTGTAATCGGTGGATCGTGACGCCAATTTTTGGTCCACTAAATTCATATATTCAATATTAAAACAATAAATCAACCTGTATTTATTTATCGATACAATAGCATATGTTACAGGCAAAATCGTAGAATATTTTATCATCTAAATAAATTTCATATATTGAATCCACTTGTGAAATTTATAAAAAATGATCTAGATTTTTTTAAATCGAAATTATTTTTATTTTTTTGTACATACAATAGTTCAATTCCATATTTTCATTCGTAAACCGACCGTTGAAAAAAAAAATGTACTGTTATGACGAAATCGGTAGAAAAAAAAATAGATAATCCGAATTTTCTAAGCGTTAAATTGTATCGTTTTACGAGCAATTTAATCTTTAGAATTGGTCGGTTTTTTTTTTATTCAGACTTCCGTTTTCAGAACCCGAATCGAAACGGTAATATTTTCAGATTCGTTTCAAATATAATAAATACACGATGTAAAATTATATTATAACACTTTTAATTGTCTTC
>JANIJI010000017.1:1882500-1990000 GCA_024500535.1 Leptonema lineaticorne
AATTATTGTTGAAAAGTATTAATTGCTTTAAATTAATTTCTACGTAAATAATCAGCAATTTTTATTATTACTAATATTGAAAATTGCCACGGTCGAATTTTCTGAAAGAAATTTTTTTTCATTCAAAGTTATCAACATTTTGATTTTTTTCTATTATAATATATAATAATAACATTCATATATATGATATAAAAATATAATTTTTATGAACGCTATATATTGACATGTATTTTTTGTTTTTCAAAAATTATATTATACAAAAAAAATATTTGTGTATTACAAATATTATAAACATTATATAAACTGTCATATTTAAAATTGAATTTTACGTAATTCGCCAATTCATATTAAATAAAGTTCGTGAAAGAATGTAAAAGTCAAATTATCGCAATGCAAAATCGACGTTTATGAAATATAATATGAATAAATAATTTCATTACAATATTATTTAAATGGAATTCATATCAATTTTCGATTTTAATATCTTGCGCAAAATATTCCGTTTTATATCGATCGAAACGCTATACATAATTGAATCCGTGCACGAATTAGAAAACGGGTCCACTTTGTACGACTAGTTCAATTTTTTTTTTCGATTTATTGACTGCACATGATTGAAACACAATTTTCACAAACAGTTTTAAATACTATTTTTTTAATGTGTTGTTGTTTAAAATATATAGTTCAAGTTTTATAAAATACGAATCACAAAAATATATATAAAAAAAGTAATATATATATATATATATATATATATATATATATATATATATATATATATATATATATAAAGGAAATTATAACAAGAAAAACGATATGCATTTAAACCATCATTAATTTCTTTCCCATGGCCGACATTTTGCATAGTCATATATTTAAATAACGCGAGAAGCTTTCATTTATATATAAAAAAATATTGTATAAAAATATTAAATTAAATCGATTGCAATTTTTTTTAATTATATATACCTTTTTAGGCCAAAAAAAATCGATAAGGGTTGTTGAACGAAACGTTTTAAAGTCTATTGAGCGTGTATTCGCATTATTTCATTGCTAGGCTTTGAAGTCGATCTTTGCTCTTTTTTTTCAGCCCTTTTTTACGACCCCACATTTTATTCATGTGAGGTCCTCGACGTGAAGGATATTCGGGTCCCTTAGGAATTTTTTTATGTTATACTACCATTGGAAAACTCACGAAAATATTTTAACTTTTTTTTTTATACAGTAAGCATACGACCTTTCAGGTGTAACAAAAAATATATGAAAGTGTGTATATATATATTGTATAATATAATAAAAATATTTTTATTATAAAAATTGAAAATAAATATTATTGTGATATATAATATATAAATAAATAATATTATTAATGATTTGCGATTGAATATGACCACATATATAGATTTTTTTAATATATACTTGACAAGTCGTGCGCCGTTTCGAACGGACGCCTTGAACCAATACAGTTAAAAAAAAGACGATTCTGTAAATTATTGCAGATTGTGATAAAGCTATATTTATCTTTTTATTTATTTATTTTTATTAAGTATGAATAACTTGCAGAGTATAAAAGCGTTTTTGATATCTGTTTGCAAAACAAAATATTATTCGACAAAGCTAATAGTTCAAAACTTTATAAAAGCGAATCTATAATGAACATATTGTAGTATTAACTTAATAAATTATATTTAAACAAAAATAAATATATTCGTCTCTAATAGGGCAATTGATAATAAATGTATATTTAAAAAAAAAAATAGACGTCTTTTCGCATTATAATATTAATTATTAAAGCGAAAACCAGAAATCATTTTCACCATAACCACACCCTAATATATATATATATATATATATATATATATATATATATATATATATATATGTGTGTGTGTGTGTGTATATATATATATATATATATATATATATATATAATAGATAAACCGTAAAATTTATTTCAACACTATACAAGAAAATAACTCATATATGCACTCGCATAACGCACACGCAAACAGACAAACGCACGAAAGTTGTAAACTTGAGTAAGAACATTGCACAAGAGTTCCACTGCGCGCCCAAATATAAATAACGACGCGTACAACTAATTTTGTTTCATATTATATATATATATATATATATATATATATATATATATATATATATATATATATATATATATATAATATTTAACAGTTTCATCACACACGCAAATATGTACCGGTCATTTTATTTTTCTATATGTGTTACCGTGAAAGTGCGACATTTGACCGCTAATATACGAATTGGCACATAATTATATATTAATATATATATAAATATATATATATATATATATATATATATATATATATATATATATATATATATATATATATATATTGAAAATATGATATTATTAATGAAAGCGCTGTATAAGAAAACGTGACCAATCTGTTTGAGTGTAAAGGCGATTGTTTTATTTATTTATTTTTATCAAACTTTAGAAACCTTTAATATAGTATAATAATTTGTTTCATATATATATATAATATAAATATATACAGCACGGATACGAATATTTGGATTCATTTTGTACGATTTTGAACTTGATCGGCACATTTTTCGTGACCGGTTGCGGATAAAAAAATTTTCGATTCGCGAATAATATATATATATATATATATATATATATATATATATATATATATATATAATCGACACGGAAAAGAAAAGTTGTCAAAATGTGGGCCGCGCATTTACGAGACGAAACCGTGCCATTTCGAACATAAAGAATGTTCGTATAATTTTAAATAATCTTCAAAAACGTGCTCACTATATATATATATATATATATATATATATATATATATATATATATATATATATATATATATATATATATATATGTATATATAGTAAAAATTTTCATCATAGAATCATAGCAATGATATAAAATATTCCCGTGACATTCAGATTTTAAATATATATATATATATATATATATATATATATATATATATATATATATATATATATATATATAAACGACGTTGATTTTTCAAGAAAAAAAAACTCGTCTAAATTACGTTTAATTACGATTCAGACTAATAAAATAATTATACGAATTCAGACAAATTATTAAAAGAACTTCAAATGAATCTTGACCTTTATAAAATAAAAAAAAAATAGAAAATAATTACAAATAAATCACACATAATATCAAAATATTTAAAATCACAGTTTCTCAATCTTTTCTAATTTTCAATCATATAAACCGTCTATGAAAAATCTAATTGACAAAAAACAACCTTGCGAATTAATCACTTAACATCCTCATTGCGCTTTCGACAGATTTAACTTTCACACTTATTATATATATATATATATATATATATATATATATATATATATATATATATATATATTTAACGACGCCATTTAAATTCCATAGCGCAATCATTATATAGTTCCAATGCGGTGGTTTCTAATTTATATATATATATATATATATATATATATATATATATATATATATATATATAAATTTATCTATATTAAAGTTTATATACAGGGCGATGGAAAAAATATCGCGCATTAATTTCGTATAAAATTTAAAAGACGATGCCTACGAATAACTGTAAAATACTACAATTATAGTGCATATATCAATAATAATGTCCAATACAGTAAAACTGGTCTATAATATATATATATATATATATATATATATATATATATATATATATATATATATATATATATATATATATATAATAAAAGAATGTTTCGTCGTGTGGACGCAGCTTTATATATTATTGTTACAATAATTTTCTATATTTTTTTTTACAGGTGTATCCTTTGGCGTTTGCCGCTTTGTTCATCATTTTTGTTCATTAACTGTAAGTGTAAATAATGATTAATTTTATATTATATTATAATATATTAATTTAATTTCACAGCTTGTTTAAATTTTGCCGTTACGTTAAAAAATTGCAAAATATCTTGATACTAAAAAAAAAACGCTTATATTCGACATTTTTTGACGAGTTCTAATTGTGACATTAAAAATGACGAAATTTCAATTAACATATAAATCAATTATGGCAATTAATTTATTGATTTCGTGTATAGAAAAAAAAATTGCTCAATAAATAATAATCGTGAACCGATTGCATCCAAATATCGGTTAATTTTTCGACACAGTTAATTTTACGCACGCCTTTTATTATTTCGATGAAATATAATTAAACATTTTTTTTATATATAATTAATGATCTCGATCAAATCAGCGGTTCTTAAAATTTTCAAAAAAATCGAAAAATTTATTTTATATAAAAATTTTACTTCATTTTTTTGGCTGAAGAAATTGTAAAAAATTAATTGGAAAATTTATAATTATTGCAAGTGTTATATAAAATACAATATTTTATGACAATTATATATATTAAATAAATCTTTGAATTTATTAATATATATATATTTTTATACAATCACAATTCTTTTATAAATATCTATAGAATTATCCGTTTCGAAATCGTGCTAAAATTACTGTCGTTGCGCAAAAAATAAAATCTGCAATAACACAAAAAAAATATATATAAAAAAAACAATTATTATGAAAATAATAATAATTCAGCGATTGAACAAAACGACGACATCGTTAGAAATTATGTGAATCACGGCGAAAATTCCAAAAATATTACACAACCGACTCTAGTAACTTTTCTTTTATTTTTTTTTCTATTTATTTTTATATTTTTCATTTCCCCCCCTCGTTGCGTCATCGGTCGAATCAAACGTAAAAATTATGGTAAATATGAAAAAAAAATTTTTGTGCAACCGATCACTCAAAGCATGCAATAAATAATAATAACCGTGCTAAAAAAGAGATTGTGAATAATATATATATATATATATATATATATATATATATATATATATATATATATATATATATATATATATATATGTTATATGAAAAAATATATAAATGTTGATGGATATTTTGTAGTGAATTTCTCACGAAAGATGACACATAGTAATTGTCGCAACATTTCAACGCAATTATAAAATGAAAACGTTCTACAAAATAAAATAAAAAAATAATAATTGCAAGTGGAAAAAAAAATGGGGCTGTGAGAGCCCGAAGTGTGCCAACGTTGCATTTTGATCTCGAAACTCGTAATTCGAAAGTGAATTTATACAGTAATTAATCGATGAAATCGTCGTTTATAAATATATTTATATTTATATATATGTAAATATTAAAAATATTTTTACATTATGTCAAAATAAAATATTACAATAATATATTTGTATGAATTTTATATTTAAATTGAACGCGAAAATTATGCATAATGCTGACGACTCGATTTCATAAAAATAAATATACGCTACAAAATTTGAAAGATAAATTAATTACATATTTATATGTAATAAAAAAAAAAACGAAAATATTAAAAATTTATTTCGACGTCTTTTTAAATCAGCGGCGTACTAAGAATATATGTTATTTTTTATTCAAAAAATATAAATAATATTACGTATTCTTTATATATAACTTATCACTATTTTTTATATAAATAATTTAATTTATTATTATTAAAGAATTAATATGTATCTTGAAATCAAAAGATTGAATAAGACTTGAAAATTAAAAATTCTTCATAATGAACTATAAAAAATAATAAATATAATTTGTCGGCATAAAATAAATAATGACTTCGTTTGGACGTATATTTTTATACGCTTTCAATACTAAAAAAATAATAAATATAAATTAAAAAAATATTTTAAGCGTTGATAATGATCTTTATTTTTTTTAATATTATTATATAATATTGTACAAATATCGTCAATTTTTTACTTATATAATCAATTATATCAATCATTCGTCTAAAATACAATATAAAAAAAATTCTATTGAAAATCGTTGACGTGATTTAAAAATATATATTTTTTTTATTTATTGATGATTTTTCATTCCTGTTTTTTTTTGCAATATTTGAATGCAAAATATCTAAATAATTAATACAATAATAATGTGCATTTTTTTCTATAACAATTTGTAAACAAATTCGAGGTAATTATATTCATTGGATTTAATAATGACAATGATTATAATTAAAATTGAAATGAAATCATATAAAAAAGTAATGAATAAGTAAATCTTTTCAACACATTTTTTTTTAATGATAAATTGAATGCATATGTAATATTTTAGTTATTATATAATACAATAATAATCATTTAAAAATAAAGAATAAACTTCTCCTTTTTATAAGTTGTAATTTTTTTTCAATATTTTTTATTGATATTATATTAAAAAAAAACTATTTATTCAACATTATGCATTTTTTCAAGGTATGAAAAAAATATAAAAAAAAATCAATTAGAGTACAAAATATTGATTTAACTTGATTTAAATGACCGTTGAAATGATTGAAGTTCAAATAGTATAAATAATAATTATATAAATATTCTATATTTATATAAACAACATATATTCGTATAAACATTTTTTTTCTTTATTTTAATAGAATAAAATTATCGAAAAAAATAATACAATCTTCTAGATTACATTTATACATATTTTTTTCTCAATATAAATGTTGAAAAAAATAAGAGCATTTTCCAGAAAATATTCGCATATATTATTTATTTATTTTTGAAATTCTGACACACGTGTAATTTTATACGTTTTTCGTATATTATTTACACGCGTTATAAATAAATAATATATCGAATTTTCGTAAATACAATCAATCATACAACGCAAAAAAAAAAATAAAAACACGAATCGTAATTGAAAATCGATGACTCTTCGGGTAAACCGTTAAATATTTAAAATGAACGCATCAAATACGAAAAAATATAAATCGTCATTTCTATATTAAAAAATAATATTTTTTGAAAGCGATTCGAGCGCAAAATATAGTAAATAAACGTTCGGAGACGCTGCCTAATTGAGCAGCGTCTACAACCTTTTTTCTCTAATCCGCTCGGTTAGAATCATAAATTATTAACATTTTTCAATAGTAATATATATTTTTTTAAATATATAATTATTTTATTTTTAATCATATACAATAATTTTAATGATATTTTTTAACATTTCATATATAATGAAACGGTTTCCTTGTGATTTTTTTTTATACATTTTAACAATTTGTTAAATATTGATCTTATCAATTTTAATCATCGAATAAATTATATATATATATATATATATATATATATATATATATATATATATATATATATATATATATATATATATATATATATATATATATATATATATATAGACATACAAAATAAAAAAATTATAATAATATATGAAATTATTTTATATAAAAAAAATTCATACATTTTTTATAATATTATATATTTAAACATAATGAGATTTCTGATTATTCGTAAACATGAATGCCTTCGCTAATCCGACGAATCGAACGTCTATCATCTTTTATTGATATAACAATGTTTTTCATTCAAATTCATCATATTTTATTTAATTCAAAATTGAAAAAAACTATATATATATATATATATATATATATATATATATATATATATATATCTATTTATACTTATTATTTTATTTTTTCATGAAATGATATTTATTTGATTTTTTTATTCACATATAATAAATCAGTTTCCATTGAAATGATTCATCAATAAATCACACATACACACACACACACATAATTGATGATGTCAACATTTACAATTATCAAGTTTTTTTTAATATTATATTTTCGCGTATTATTTTTTTTATCCGCAAAAATTATTTATACGCCAAAAAAAATTGTTTTTTCATCCGTGTCATCGATTTCAAGCAAAATTTAGCGCATAATTAAAAAACTATTTGTTGCTATTTATAATAAAAATTAATAATAATAATATTAAAAGAATTAAATTAAAGGAATATATATTTTGCTAAAAGCCAATTTTATTAAACAAATATTATTTTACGAAAATCGTTGCTTTCAAATTAATTTGGCATTCTAAAAGCGTTTCGGCGCGTTTTTTATTTATTTTTATTTTTTAAACAAAAAAGACATTCACAAAATTATTAAATAAAGAAGTTTTCGATAGATAAGTAATTCAAATATATTTAAATTTAATGAAATATATTTTATTTAATATTTTACATCAAAATTTTCAAAATTAATATTTTAATGATTGAACATAGAACTAGCGACTCGGCCATATATATATATATATATATATATATATATATATATATATATATATATATATATATATATATATATATATATAACAATTAAATTAATTCGTATATAATTATAACTCTATTTATTATTTTTATCATATATAAAACTTTCAAACTCTATAGATTTCCTTGTGATCTTCGTGTACCCCATTATATTATGACATATATATTATCCACTTTATTCTCGCGTTATATCTAGTGATTGTATTCCGTGTGTATGTAATATAAAATAATTATTACATGAAAAAAATGATCATGCAAACAATTTTTTTTTTCTACCGTTTTTAAAATGCAAAATGTCTATAACACGATTCCGCGTAATCGTTTATTATGTTTAATCGCAAACACGATTTCTTATCTATATATATTTATATTTATATATATATATATATAACACTAATTGTTTTTCATGTTTGCATATCCGCTTTTTTTTCACCTACCAGATTACCGTTTCATTTCTTCATTCTTCACAATTATACGAGAGGAAAAAAAAAGAAATGATTAACTCGTTTTATTTTTTTTCAGCGATTCAAAAGACGCGTTCGTTTTATATTAATAGTCTCCTTTGAACTTGCGAATCTATTTTCGACAAGAATCAATGATGAAATATGACGAACTTGACATACGAAAAAAGATCACTAAAAAAGACGCAATAAGAGCTTTTTCTTCGTCATTATTATTATATAAATATGTATGTGTGTGTGTACTGAATATTTTTTCGCGTCGCTTTCAACTTTGACTTTGTAATTTTCGCTTTGAGACTTTCAATAGACTCCTATATATATAATATTTTTCCTGTTTGAGGTCACAACACGAGTGTCACGTATAGAATTTTAACATTTTTTGACATGTTCTGCGTAATAATATATATATTTTTTTTTATTATTATTTTTGTAAGAATTTAGAAGAGTTCAATCGTCAAAAAAAAAAAAAAATACGCGACGCTATTTTATTTTTCGGTGACTGTGCGAATTTTCGCGTTCATAGTTCAATCAGTTATTTATTTTTCGCGATTTTTTTCTATTATATTTTGAATTCGTATGCACGTCAAAATGATTTATGCAAACGAAAAATTAAAATGACAAAAAAAAAAACATTGCATTAATCGTGTATAAAATATTCGATCTGTAAAATAATATATAAAAAATATTAGATAGATATAGAGAAATTAAAGAAAAAAAATTTTTTTTTTCATTTTCGATATTTTATCTATCGCTCTAGAAGAATGAATGATAAAACGCACAAAAATGCGACCTCGCTGAATTTATGTCAACTTTCAAAAATTTCGTTATTTTTGTGTATCTCGATTTTGAAAATTGACCGACAGCGTAAATCACGCACTTGTATCTCGAATTACGCACTAAACACGTATCTAAGATACCAGTTTATATATATATATATATATATATATGTGTGTGTGTGTGTGTGTCGTTATTTCAAAATTAAACGACCTGTGAAACTTGCGCATGTAGATCAGATGATGAAACATTGGCTTTGTTTGTGAAAAATAAAATTCCAAAGGTCAATAAATTTTGCATGTTTATTAGATAAAATATTTTTTTTTATTTTTGATAATCAAAAAAAAAAAAAATATATATATATATATATATATATATATATATACATATATCGATTTTTTACGAGGTTGCTAATGTGCAAATGATACATTTACATAAAATTTATTTTCCAAAATAAAATAAAAAAATAACCCGTTTAATGTTATTACAATATAATCAGTGCATGAAATATTATATATATAATAAACGATTTCATATTCAATTGAAATTTTTCATCTATTTTCACTTGACTTCTTTAAGCATGAGTTACATATTTCCATAATCAACAGTATTTTTTTTTTAAATTCTAATTCAAATAAAAAATATAATAATTGAAAATGATAACCGCAATTTACATATATTAAATAAATATGAAAAAAAAACCAATTAATTCTAAAAACACGTGTAAAAAATTTATTAGTGCTGATTTTTATGAAGCAGACTTTCAACTTGAATTTATACAATTATATAATAATAATAATATATTTAAAAAAATATTTATATATAATATTATTTTTGAATATTTTAGTAATCACTTTTCAATGTACATTCTGAAAATTTGCTTGAAATATCGTTCACTTAAATACTCGTGGCCTACTGAGCTCACATTTTAATTAATTAATTAATTAATTAAACCATAGCTTGCGCAAGTTTGTGTATTATTTTTTTAATATATATATTTCCTTTTATTAATAATATCAATAAACCTAATCACAGTACAAAAACATATTTAATCCAATATATAATATATACTGGAAGAATATTTTTTAAATCCTATAATAATTTAAGGAGTTAAAATATATCCTGTTAGAAATCCTAATTTTAACACAAATATACCAATTTTTTTCTACTTATAAATGACGTTTCCGCATTAACCTTTTAACTTTATAAGTCGCGCGGAGGCAAATCAGGCGAATATGGTGGTTGCGGAACGATATTGAAACAATTTCATCTTACTTTTTGATCACAGTATATATATATATATATATATATATATATATATATATATATATATATTGCATTACTATGTAATAGCGTTCTGTTCGCTTAGACAGAATTACATGCAAAATTAATTCAACACGCACGCACTCACACTCGCACATAAATCAAAACATATAATTAAATATCAATTATATATATATATATATTTTTTTATAATTTCCACCTGTACAAGTCTACATCGTATACATTTTATTTTATTTTTCCACGCGGAAAAATCAACAAGGCAACAACAATGTTGCCTAATCGCGCTCTTTGCTCAACATTCAGCCCAAGTTTATTCCGATTATTCTTCATATAATATATAATAATAATAATAATAATTTTTGTTGCAATAATAATGAAATTGCAATTATTACACATAATAATGACACGTAAATTGGCCTCTCAATGATCTCGGTAATTACTGGAGATTGTTATCCGCACTTTTATACACACTGTATATATATATATATAATATCGTATTTAGTGAATTTTTTTTTTTGCGCAAGCCGAACTACGGTCTCATTACGCGCGTATTTAATGTGACTTTTGCAATTGTGAAAGAAAAAAAAATAGTATATAAGAATCGCTCTAAAACGAGCGCACTATAAAACTGATTATTGTGAAAGTGTAAATTTTTAATCCGTAATAATAAAGTAAATGTTGAAAGTTTGCATGCAATAAATGATATATATTAAAAATATATCGACATGTTACGAACATTGTTTCTATTTAAAATATGACAAATTAACGTTTTTTTTTTAATTGTTGCATGAAAAAGGTTAATTTTTCATTTTTCATATATTTTTAATTTATCTTGATGAATGATGCAAAAATTAAATTTTAAATAATTTTATTACACGTTTAAACTTCTGTAATTTTTATGATATTCGTCATTTATATAAAGAGTTAAAAATATATTAATTTTCACATAATAATAAATATATTTATTTTAATTAAATATTGCATGAAAAATATTTCCATTAATAATAATTAAACTGACAAACAACATAAATTAAATGTACATTAAAAAAAAGGCATCGCATTATCGAAGATGTATCGTAATTATTTATAATTAAATTTATTTATATTTATTTTTTCTACATTAAAATTATTTAATACGTTAAATTTACATTTCTTACGACGGTTGTCTTTCTAGACGTCGGAGAGAACGTAAAACGAGATACGTAAGTTGACTTTCTTTAAAGGAAATATAAAAGTTTATCATTTTATATAACATTAACGACGATAATTGACGTCTTGAAGCAATAAAATTACATCAAGAATAACAAAAAAATATATATATATTTATTTATATATAAAAAAAAATACAATCAATTTTTGCATCGTCTATCGTTAAACGATAAGAGCACTAATAGTGTGAGGTCGCCGTTTTGAGTTACAAAAAACCGGTTTCTTATATTTTTTTTAACTCTCTTCGTTGCATAATCGAAGTACTGTAATATATAATTTTCTCATAAACGAATATCTTTGAAATCGTAAAATTTGCATTATACAGTAAAATACAAGCTATATATATATATATATATATATATATATATATATATATATATATATATATATACATATAATAATAAAATATTAAAGCCCACACACATCTAGTTTTACAAAAAAAAAGTATAAATCTTGTTTTTTGTTGACCATACCCAACGGTATAATTAGAAGATTTTTTTATAATATATAATATAATACTTATTATATAATATGAAACATGTATATTCGATAATAGCAAACTATATAAACCGAGAAATTAACCCTGAAACGACTGTAGACTAATCTCTTTTTTTTTGTCTATACTAATAAAATTCTCAAAATATAAAAATATATATTGCATTTAAATATTTTATATATAAAAAAGAATTAAAAAAATAATGTTTTATAGGTTAATTAATAATTTAATAATATATATATATATATATATATATATATATATATATATATATATATATATATATATTTGTTTGATACTCTAATCAAGAAATTACTGCATACAAATTTATCATAATAAAATGCAATTTAAATCCTAATTATTTTTATTCACAACAAATATAACACAATAATAATAATTAAGAAACCTAGCAACAGAATTAATTCAATTTTAATTCATATAAATTTTTACATAATTCCAATTATATATATATATATATATATATATATATGTGTGTGTGTGTGTGTGTATATATAAACAATCAAATGGAAACTTTTGAATTGAATTACGTTCGAATTAAAAATTAAAGACCGAACGCCTCACTTTTTCGACCATACACGTTTATAATTGCTTTAACATCACAGTGCAAATTCTGAATTGTACTCTCGCGATAGCCTTTGAACTTGGATATTTTTATAAAATAAAATAAAACCAGTGATAATATATATATATATATATATATATATATATATATATATATATATATATATATATATATATATAATAAATTCGTTGACTCTTCCATTATCAGGTCGCTTTGAATCCGGTTATAATTGCTTAGGTGACAATCTATGGACATCTTTTCATATGGCCATACGAGTCAAGGTGAGCTGGTTCACATTAAAACAAATAAAGTGGATCGCCACCATCGATCGAGAAACGTCCATTAGACCATCTGAAGAAGTCTCGAACGTCGTGTAAATATTAAAAAATTTTCAAAAGCGTTACCAAATCGCACAGTCATTCCTTGAAATCGATTCTCATCGGATCCTACGTATATATTAATTTGGTGATGCGTCTATAAAATATAATCTATTTGGTCAACGTTCGTATATACGGACTAAAACGAGAATAATTATTTAATTTTGATTTAAATTTAGACCTTGAATTAAATTTGACACATTTGAAAGATCTATCAGACCTTATTTGTTCTGTATATTCCTATATATTACATAATTACATTTAAAAATTCAACTGAAATTTTGATAAATTATTCCATTCCTTTATCATATAGAATATACTGAATTTAATTGACTACAATTTTACAAAGATCCACTTTTACTTTCACCTCTTTGGTGATCTCTTAAATCAAAAATTCCCTGTCGGATACTTTAAATGAGATTCTGGATAGATTCTTCATATCAATGCATTTTTACTAAAATTAAACTACTACTAATATCAAAAATTCAATCTATTCTATTGAGTTCTATATTTTCACATTTTGACCAAATTCGAATTCATTGACAATGTTGTTTAGCTCTGAACAAAACCAATTCCTTTCTTCCAATTTTCAACAACAGTATCATTACATAAGTCGATGGTACCTAGATATTTATTTTGAATATATCTCAACACCGGTTTTTGCTTATATCAAAATGAAAAATATCTTATATAATAAAAATACCTGACAGACACCTATAATTCAGACAAATTTATTTCATCATTTCCAATATTGATCACTAGTAATATTCGATAAAATTATAGATTTTTAACATGAAATTTAGTAATAATGCCCAAAAAAAGAAAACATAAAATTAGACACTCAAAATTAATCATCATATTTTTTTATTATCGCACTCGATTAATTTTCATCGAACGACTCGGATTCGAACCCGGAACCGCAAAAAATAAACAATACGATAAGCCATTTCTGTCAAAAGTACCCGATTGTTTCTTTTTCAACAGAATAAAAATAGTATAAACTGTCGAATAATTAACAAATCTTCACTTTGACATTTCGACGTTGATTTTATAATATGATGTCACGTCGAAATAGAGCCTCTCTAAAATAATAAATTTCACGCGAATTACACAATCTGATGTCAGAAATCGAAAAGACAAAAAAAAATTCGGAAGGAAAAAAATCGACATTCAAGCCGATCGTCGAAAAAAAAATATTTTAATATATATATATGCATAATAAATGCATTTATATAATTGAAGAAAGTTTAAAGCAATTATTTAATTGAAGCCCTTTTTTTGCAAAATTCGCTTAAATATTTTACCAATATGCGCGAGTTAATAATAACTTAGTCAAACGTTCTTGTTTGACATAATAACTAAATTCCAAAAATATGTACAAATGTACAGTGGGACTCCGCTCAAAAACCATCTATCAGTGATAATTTTCATTTCCATTATCAATTTTTCTTTTTTGAAAATTCAGCTCAAATGGTCAGTTTTTAATCTAATCAAAATCTTTTACTCCATCTTTTCATTGATTTTCAATTTCGAAACCTTTCGATTATACATCGTTAAGTAAATTATATAATTTTAGATCGCCAATAAAAAAATAGCATAATTATGCTTCTTTTCAGTGTTCGCTCTAACATTAATATACCTCATGTCAATTTTTTTTATAAAATATTTATTTTATAAATAATAATAAATATTTTTATAATTAAATCGTTTACATTTGGTAAATATTGATACAAATCAAAAATTTCAAGTCAAATATAATCCGCCATATTTAAAAATATTTATGAAAAATTACGTCACATATCAAAACTTCCATTTCAATACACCTTTTAACAGTCCCGAATGCTTAAAATGGAATTATACCATATCAATAAATAGAAGTTTACCTAAACAAAAAAAAATAGCCAATAGCATTTGGCACATTGGCTCGCTTGAATTACAATATTTTAAAGTAAATTTTCGTTTCATCGCTCTTGTGATCCGTATCGGCAATGACTAACGTCGCTTTCTCGGTTGGTCAGAGTTGTGAAAGCAAAATTATCAAACTGATTGCACAACTGAAGAAATAATAATAAACAACAACAACAACAAAAAAGAAATATAGAAGAGAGAGAAGAAGAAAAAAAGACGGACGCGCCCTCGGCTTCGAAAGCGGAACGTGTCCTAGAACTAGACTGTCATAAGTTTCGACAATTCGGCCAAATACCAATCAAAAAAAAAAAAAAACAAAAAAAATTGACGAACCTGACGGCAAAAAGTAAACCTATATATCGTATATTATTAATCCGTAAGGTATACCGATAGAGAAATAGAAAAAAAAACTAGTTCAACCAGCCAGTTCGAATAGCTCTCGGATATTGTGCAAAATGATGCAACTAGCACACCCATTAATCTTTTTTTTTTTTAATTTTGATATTTGTGTCGAAGGAACTAGTTGAGGTCCACCAGTACGAAATACCTAACCTATACCATTGTGTAACCGCATTTTTTGAGTCTGCATTGCGATTGAAATTTAGAAAATTGTTCTATCGCAAAAATATATTTTATATTTTTTTTAATTGCCTAATGTTTTAAACAATTTTACACTCTTTTTCACTATTTACAAGTAGATGGATTAATTTTAATTTTGTTATACCTATTTCAAAAAAAAATTAACTATTTGTATATTCTACTTTTATATATACAAAAATACATTCAAATATATTTAAAATTGCAATTGATAAACTGAAAAAAAAAATATAGAGCAAAAAAAAAATTTATATGTAACCATTGTCATTATTGTTATGACCAAAACTGAAAAATAAAACTCACAGTTTGGCTTCCCTTTCTCCTTTGTTTTTTTTTTATTTTTTTGTGTCACATAAACTTATTCGTTGGTTCAAAAATAAAATGAAATAAAATAAAAATATGAAATGAAGCCCTGCGGATTCTAAATGATGACCACTTGCAGATCCCCTTTCACGTGAACAAAAAATCAATTTTTGAATTTTGAAAATCCTACATCATTTACAAAATATTTACTCTCAATTAAATGAAATTGAAACGTGCATATTGATATACGAAATTTTAAAAACAATTCAAAAAGAGAGGGAGAACTGTGACAGAGGTGTCTTAGCGTAATGCGCCACGGTTAACTCGTTCGTAACGTGTGGCAACATTGACCACGTTCGCCATACGTTCATCGGATCCGTAATCAGCGAAAAGTGAAAGTGCAATAAGACAAGGTGTCTTTGCATATATAAAATATAAAACGCGCATCTCAACACTTTTCAATCGACGTTTTGAATGCCAATGCTTTATATATTCACAGCGTAAAATGGTGCGTGTCCCAATCTGACGATCGTTTTTCGGACCCCTTTCATTGTTCTCCCCCATCTCTATATCAATCTATTTATATGATCTTGTTATGATTTGTTTTTACGTTTTTTTTTATATTATACAATCTTATCTGATATTATTGCTTTGAATTTACCGGTTCGTTGTGTTATCAATATATAAATTCTATATTTATTACTTTAAAAACAAAACTTCTAATTTCAATATACAATATTTGTATATGGTAAACATTTTATTTAAAAAAATGAAAATTTTTAATACTTTTAAATATTATTCATATAAGAATATTTTTTCAAATCTGTTACACTTTTTATATAATAAAATTATCATTATCACAATCGCTTAAAAAAACTTTAAAAAATATATAAAATAAAACAATGTATTTTTTTTTATTAATATTATAATTTTATACGTATATTAAGGGAACCTTGAAAAATTAAAATTTACTATATTCATTCAAAACAAAACTAACAATGTCAAACGTTCGCATATCTTATCGCAATTAATACTGTCGTAAAATTTCATAGGCTAACGCAATCTTAATGTCGGTCAAAATTGTCGATAAATAGAACCAATTTATTATAAAACGCAACGCCGGCCGTGCAACAAATCGGGTCATGTAATTGAATGTTTCGGCCAAAAACGTCATCGTGACTGTCATTTCTAACGGCCGTTTAATGCGTGCGTATAGCTGGAATGAAAGCGAAAAAAAAAATAGAAAATCAACTTACATCGGCGAGAATTAATCGATTAAGCAACAATCACGACATTTACCGGCCTTCATTGCTGCGCTTTTCAAACTTTTTTAATCGATTTTTTTTCTGTATTATTTTGCGAAACTATTCAAAACTATGAATTATTATATTATATGTAATAATAAATATGTATTTAAAAAAAAACATTTTACAACATAATAAGCAATAATAAAGTACATAACTTACCAAATACCAAAGTGCACGCTAACGCTTTTAAATCTTTGAAATGACAATCAGGGCTGCCAATCATGTCTTTGGATAAAAATTTATTTGTTATGGCCATTTTTGTATACGTCACAGATGTATATTTATTTCACGAGGATTTACGAAATTAATATCGAATTTAAACATTTTCTTAAAAAAATAATACCAATTATATTTTTTTTATATAAATAAAATAACTCTTATATTAAATATCAATGTCAAAAAGGGTTTAATTTTTATCATATTTTTTTATAATTTAAAATATTGATATTTTATAAAAAAAAATATATAACTTTTACTTTTCTATTCGTAAAAGATAAATCTCTTAAATCACATTTAATTTTTTCGCCTACCGATAAAAAAAAGAAAGAGTTATTTAATCACGTTTTTCGGACATCTTTCGACAGAAATCTTTCGTTCTATCGATTCAAACAATTAACGCGATCGAACAGAGTTTTTTCTTCTGCTTTTTTTTCCACTTTGTTTATTATTCTTATTCGGCACAAAAATCAACATCGTTACGCAGACGATTGTTAATGAAGAATTTTCGTCTCGGATTCTGGGATACTTTCGCTCGGCTTTGTTGTCGTTAAACAAACTCCATGAACTTGTGCAAACGTTACAAGTGCTAATTACGTCACATTAAATGTACTCGTTATAAACGAAATGGAAAATTCCTATCCGTTCATTAATTAATTACAAAAGGACGATCGATGTGTATGTACTATTATTTACATATAACAATAATAATCATCTGTAAAGAAAATAAATGACAATCAAATTTTTCATTATAATAAAATATTATTTATACAAGGTATTCATTATTATATAATATAGTATAAAATACGCCTGTTGATGAAATATATAAAAAAAATATATATATATTATATACGGCCGGTGAAAGGTTAACAAATTATATAGTGATGTATTATGTAAAACGAATTATTAATTTGACAGCCCTTTTGAACTTTTATTTAAATATACTCTCAAATTTTATACTTTATTATATTTTTTTTATTATATTAAAAAAAATAATTCATTGGGTCAAAGATTTTTATCAATCTATTACATCATATTATTTTAAATGCTATTTTCGTAATTCAAAAAAAAAATTTTTTGACTAATGAATTTTGACTTTCAATATAGTTAAATTTTATGTATCACAAAAATATTAAATTAAGAATATTAAAACATACATATAAATATCTAAAAACGAACCAATTTTATTATTAAAAATCATTGAATACGATATCTATAAATTCAATTTTATTCTAAAATTGAAAATTACTAAAAAAAAAATCGATCAAATCTTTTTACTTTCACTTTTAATCATAATATAAATATTTTTCTTTATAGCCTCGTCAAAGATTAAATGATTGAAATGCAAATTTCACAATATGTAATTAATTATATAATATATAAAGAAGAGATCTGAAAATGTAAAATATCTCGATTTTTTTTCTATTATAAACAACCGTCGATTAACATTATATTTTTTCGACATAACGTAATAAAATAAATTTAACACTTTATATATTAAATAAAATATATATATTTATGCATTGTCGTAATATTTTAACAGCCGATATATTAATGAAAATTATCAAAGTTCAAGTACACCATGTAAATTCCTCAATATTTATGTATTCAACCCAAATACATAAATACGAATAATGTAAAAAAAAAATACTTTCAACTATTAATAATATGAAATATGACGCATATTTACCTACATTCGATGTATAAAAATATTATTTATATAATTAATATTTAATTGAATATATACTTGTATTATATTATATAATATAATCATTATTGTTATTAAGCAATAGTATAAATAAGAATTTGTTTAATGTAAGTCATTTTATATATGTACTGAAAATTATGCATTCAATACTTAATAATTTTAATGCGATGCAATTTTATCCGCTACATTGTTTCTCAAACTTTTTTATATATCTTTTATTTACCACAATATTCTCTTATAATAATATTATGTATTTAATTATTATTTAAGTATAAATTGTAAAATTCAAACTCTGTTTTAATAATTGAAATATATTTTTTTATATTATAATAATATATTATTATATATGAGAACCGTTTATAAAATATCAAAACGTATATTTTAAACCAGGAATTGAACCGTTAAGTCACGTATTTGCAGCAAAAAAAAAAAAATGGCGTTTATTTCGAGGAATCCATGCGACGCCGACTGACATTGGCCATGAAAATCACTTTGTTGACCTTTGCCGTTACATTTCGTCGACGGAAAACGCGATTTGCACTCAAATTCGTCGTTCTTCCCGTCGCATAATTTTCATAGACGAAAACGTTCGTGATCGAAATTATACCAATTTAAATACGACGACTAATATACGGGGAAAGAAGGGTCATTGAGACGTTTTGACCGCCCATTCGGTAATTAAGGTCGTGTGTAAGGTCAAAATTCGAGACCCCATAAAATGAAAATAAAAATTAATCTGACGCAATCGTTTTTCATTTCATACGAACAGATAATGATCTAGTGTGTTTTTTTCTTTCATTTAATATTCTACTTTCATAGTAATAAAAATAGAAATGAGCGTGGAAATAGTTGGAAAAATCGTGCTATATCACAATTTTACGTGACTGCGTAAAAAGTTAACGTTTGATCGATTCGGTAATCGTAATCGATTCGAAAAAGCGCGCCATTTTTCTTTCTTTTGACGGTTTGCGTTTTTATTAAGTCGCGTCCACACGAAACGACATGTGCGTCACTGCAATACGACTATCGATCATTTGTTAGTTTTGATGTGACATTTTTATCTCGTGTGTCAATCGAGAAATTAAATCGCCATACTACAATTATTATATAAATATATCGGAACGAAATTATATACAATTTATAGTTATTTAAATTGTAATTATAATGGTATACTTCGATATTTTGTATATATATTATTATTATATATATGTACTCCAAATGAGTGACATTTCTCATAAAAAAAATATATATTTATATTATATAGTTGTTAAAAGTGACAAGTAGTATAATTTTTCAATAGTATACAAGTGTCAAAAATTTTTAAATTATTTAACCAATGATATCTTTTGGAACAATTTTATTTAAAAAAAAAACGATCGTATTATATTATATATTATAATAATTATTAATTTCACATAAAACAAAATTAGGTAGTAAAGGCGAATCAATAAAAATTGTTATTACATTAGGATACAATTATTAAATTTCAATATCAAGTCTTCCAAAGTTACTAAAGATCTTGGAGATCCTTGGATTCTTAGCACTTAAAGATTTATTTTTTTTAATCATGCTAGTTGACTGCCATATTATGATATTTAAATTATTAATATTTATGTTATAATTCATAATTTTAGTTAATTTAAATAGATAACGGTTTATTGTTTCGAGTACTAATTGTATTTCAAATTTTGCCCTTTCAGATATAAAAATAATTTTAATGGTATCCGCTATAGAAAACAAATAAAAAATAATATAAATACTAAAAACGATTATCTGAAGATATGCTGATTTAAAAATTAAAAAAAATATATATTTACACCGTTTAACAAACACTGGTTTATATTGATAAAAGTCTAAAAATTTGCATAGGATCGCTTCGTCAATTCATTAATACTTCTGTTTTAAAGTTGTCACCATTGTTTTATAATGTATCACATTTTCATGCAAATAATTAATCATTAATTAATCGGTTAAATAATTAATTATCACTGACACGCAAACGGTTAACGACCTTGTCTACATCAATTACTGTTAAAACATCAAATAAAGAGATTGTTGACCCTCGGAACTGATGTGTATATATATATATATATATATATATATATATATATATATATATATATATATATATCTTAATTCTAAACTGACAATTCTGAATAAACCGTTCAGAATAATAAATAATACCCTTTTCTTAATATATATATGGTACATACATTTATATAAGGTCGCATCTTAAAACAAATTAACCTTCAAAGTACCGAATATATAAAAAAAAATATTTAACCAATGAAAAGGTGATTTATTTTACGGTCCGAACGACGTTTCCTGGTTTTTATGATGCGAGGTTTTCCATATTTTCCGACAACTATTTGAATGGTCTTCTAAATATCTACTGATTTAGTGATTTTAAAATCGAATAGTTTTATATTGAAAATAAAAACAACAACAAAAATTGTTAATTAATATACACGACAATGTATATATATATATATATATATATATATATATATATATATATATATATATATATATATAATATGGATAATTTGAGTTTGTTTAAATTACGTGACACCTGCGATAGCAAAGTGATTAACATATCCAACTACTAAATCGTGAATCACGTATTCGATTCCGAGATAATTCGCTAAATAATAACACGATTTTCATCGATGTTTCTATAATACAGTCGACCCTCGTATAACACGTTAAATTCGAACCGCGCTATATTGAAAATGTAAATAAAATAAACATATATATATATATATATATATATATATATATATAATTTAATTGACAATCAAATGGTTAAATTTTTATCAGTACAAAAATTATCAACAAATATTAAAATATTTTAAAAATACTAATAAATTATCAAATCGTTTTAAAAATATTAATTTAACGATGAGTTATTTATTTATTGATTCGATTTCGAATTAATTACTAATGTACTAATATGAATGATAAAAATCGTTATTAGTAAATGCATAATCGCGCTACAATATGAATAATGTCATATCTCAAAAAAATAATAATAATACGTCGTTCGGTTGTATTTAGTTCAAATGTGAATTATGAAAATTTTGTTCAGTAATATATAAATTTAGATTTTTTTGACCCCGTTAAAAACCGGTTTTTGCTATTATTTAATGGTAAAATATAACGTATAATTATTATTCATTATAAAATACTATAATATTTTTGTACTTATTATGTTTATTATTGTCATATTATATAAATTACTCACAAATGACATAGAAATATAGAAATAATATTTTTTTTTAACTTTCAAATATTTTTAAATATTTTTTTGTAGTCATTATATTATTATTATTAAAAAAAACATTATTTGGCGTGATTTTTTATTACTATTTCTATATATTTTCCGCTTTGATAGCGTTTTTGTATGTTAAAAGATAAATAAAAATCGATTATCAAAGTGAAATATAAATATTTTTTTTTTTAACAAAATTCAATAAAAAAATTATCGTAAAATTTTTTAATATTTAACACTTAAAACCAGCAAAAAAAATAGTAAATAAAATAAAATTATATATTTTAATTTTTAAAATGATATAAAATAAATTGAATTCATATTGTGACATTAATTTCATAGACATCGATGTTAAATTATGATACATGAATTTATTTACACAATTATTATAAATAATATATATTTATTAAAATGCGTATCTTCGTTTACTTTTATTTTTTAGATCGCAACATAAGAAAAAAAAGGCGCTTCGTGACGTAATTATTTAAGTAGGCGAATCATAAATTTGTTAAATTAAAGCCGCTAAGACTGGTTACATATTTATTAATTAATTAATTTATTTATTTTTATAAACGAGTACTAGATAATTTCTTATCTCGAACGGTAATCTCTAGTGTCTATAAATTATATTTCATACAAAAAAAAAAAGAAGAAGAAAGAAGCGACCGTGCGATAAATGGAGCACGCTGTATAGAAATATTAATTTTTTTTTAGTTTATTTCATTCAAACGCCGTCAAGCGTAGTCCGACGGTATAAACGGATTTTTTTTATATTTATACGAAAATTATGCCACCTCTTTTTTTCAATATGGTAATTTTTATTGCGTATCGATAATGCATAAATTATTACGCAGTGTCACAACATTTTATGCCGATTAATACATAGTATGCCAGAGATAAATCGGCGATATTCAAATATTTCGCGTGAGATACGGATTTTTAAAGTTGAAAAAACTGTGGAATTTTTATGTATTTATTTATATGTTTTTTTTTATATTATTCTTTTATGAAAATAAAAATTGCTTTGATAAACATTTTCAGGTTTTGAATTAAATATATGAATTTTATTAATACAAAAATTAATTTGAAGTATATTTTTTATATATAGTAAAAAAAATCTATGTTTAAAACTAATTAATATATAATCATTCAAATGCACTAAAATTATTCAAAATATTTTTTATATAATATTTAATCTTTAACGTATGATTTTTTTCTTAACATATAAAATCTTAATATTTTTATTAATTGAATATATATATATATATATATATATATATATATATATATATATATATATATATATATATATATATTTCAACACGACCTAATAATATTTACAATCATTGTATTATAATCAAAATTTAAATCGCTTAAAAATAATTTTAATATATTTTTTTTAATATAATAAAATTGAATCATCGATCTTTTTTTTTTATTATAATTAATATTTTGACAAATGTTTGATAATCGCTGCAATTTGCAACTGTTTAATTTCGTCTATCATATAGAATTACTCTACACGTCTAGTTAATAATGTACACGGGAATCAGTGTCACATTTTTTATATATTTTTATTTTTAATTATGTATATAATCTCTCTTTTGGCCGTAGATCGGTAAAAACGACGACCATCCATCGCTCATATTCCGGCTTTTATTAAATGTGAAACGAAACGTTCGCAACGATGATTTCAACGCGCTAATTAAATATAAATAAATCAAAATTTGCATTTTGTCACTACGATAAACATCTAATAAGGTCAAGTATATTTATTTACGTTAAATCAATAGCGAAATTCGATGTGTAAATTAATAAAATCACAAGTGATAACAAAAAAAAAACAAAAAAAAAGATACGCCATACGAAAATATTTCGTCGATACGAGTATTTTTAATCATTTTTCTATGATTGACCTTTGAATTGAAGGATTTGTGCGAGTTTAATTAACTTCAAAAAAGATAAATTGTTCGTTGAAAAAACTAAACGATACTAATTTTATTAAATTTGTCTAGAAAAAAATTAAAAAAAAAGACATTGAATTAGAGAATTGTTAAATATTCTACGAAGCTTTCTTTTTATTGCATTTATATATTTTCAAAAATTTTATATATGTTAATTATACATCTTAAGCATAAAAAAACATGTCAAAACAAAATCGTTTCATATCCGGAAGGTTATTTTATACTTTTATTGACCTCAAAAAAAAAAAAATAAACACTAACATATAAAATAACTATTATGATTTAAGAATCTTAAATAGTTTAACGAAATAAAACTAATTATTTTTTTTCATATTAAATTGAACAAAAAAATATATGCTAATTTAATCCTATAAAGAAATCAATTAACAGAAAAAATAAGTAAGTCAATGATATTGCATTTTATTGAAGAACCTTGATATTTTCATTGAATTCCCTAACAAGTTACCGACATTTCACCTTACCTTAATAATTTTTTTTTCGCCAAAAAATTGTCAAATTAACATATTTTAATTCTTGTACAATGAAAAAAAAAACATCCTTCGTGCACAAATTACACAGTAAATGAAACCTACTGCTAAAAACTACTTGCAATTATAATTATTTCGAGACAACCTCTAAAAAAGTAATAACCGTCCCGAATTGAATATATCATTAATTTTCCATCGTGTTAATAACTATTTTTCTAAAAAAAAAAAATACTACAATACTTTCCAAATCCTTCAAAAACTAATATATAAATTAAATATGAAACAATCTGGATCCGTTTAAAATGTCTCTCGATAAAATTCACAAGGCAATCGATTTACAGAATTGGTTATTATTATTATTTATTTTTTAGACTATTTTTTTTATATCCTATATGCAAATATTTACACGACCTTAGTAAATTCGACAACCTAATCAGCTGATTATTATGAAATCGTGACGAAACATCACAGCAACCTCGTCAGATAAAAACAATCAAACACGACAGATATTAGCTGAAAAGATCTAATGTCAGTGGAAAAAGAAAAAATAAATAAATAAAAGAACGTGCGTTATATCTAAAAACGACACACACACACAGAGAGAGAGAGAGAGAGAGAGATAGAGAGAAAGAAAAATAGACCTTGATTCGGACGAAAAGTGGCAAGATGCCGTCTGATCAAACGAAGGTCGAAACATCACTTGCGAACTTGTTAACAAAAAAGGCCATTGCCAGCCGATGTTATGTCAACTTGTATCACTGACAATTGTGAGACATAACCAGTTCTGGTGATTATTATTATCCTCGATGTTGACAATGTGATCGATGATATTGTGGACCCAGCAATCGGGCAACGCAATGTCCCGAGGCACATTAATACGTATGAAGAGTGTCAAAAGAGAGGTCAGACACAAAGGATGCTAATTGATATTTTTAATCCTATACTGAATCGACTATCCCATATTAATATTTTATTAATTTATTCATAAATTTGTATTCGATCTTAAAATATTGTATATAGATAGCCGTTTAATTACATAATTATACATATATACTTTGAACTCTTATTCTTTTTTATAAATACCATAATATATTAAATTTCATACTATATATAATACATTTAAAATATTTGATTAAAAATAAAAAAATATATATAAATAAAAGTTCTACATAAAGCTGATAATTCAAAATCGACAATTAGAAGGTTGTAACATTGTTAATTTACAACAAAAATATATATCGTATAGCGTTCATAAAAAAATCGTTATGTTTGCGGATTTAAATATGAATAGAAAATTTCATTTTTGCAACCTTGATTATTTAAAAATTACTCAATAATATAAAAATATTACCGTACACCATATATTGTATTGCGCGCGCAAATATATATCATAACTTCGGTGTTGCCGCAAGCAAAAAAAAAGTAGTATGTAAACATGAGCGTACTTTCTCTCTATTTCGGTTATTCAATCGTGACGAGGCGGATAGGTCATAATCGCGAAAAAAACGAGCATTCTTCTCGCACCGGTCGCGTCCTATATTTCGTACAATATGAACGCATAACCTACATTTTTTTGTATTTTCTATCTTTCTAACATTGTATTCAATATATATATATATATATATATATATATATATATATATACAAAAAAATATCGTATGTATTATATATTACAATAATAACAGCATCATTTGTCAGTGTTCGATTAACGGTGTTAAGCTCGAACCGGATCCGGTCAGTTTTGGTCATAACGCTTCCACAATACAACCAAAATCGATAAAGAAGAAAAAAAATGTATAATAATAGTACACGTTTGAAAAAAAAAATGTAGAAACGGCGATGCGTGTAATTACAAATTTGACATGTCATAGAAACATATAAAAATACATATTTAATTATATGTAATAGATATACACTTATTTATTAAAAATCATTGCATATGGTTTACTTTTCTATTTATTTTTACGAGAGAAATTTGTATATATATATTTTTTTTCGTTAAAGTGTGACTTAAATTGTCCATAACTAAAAAAAAAAACATGGCGTCATTTTTATCTTTGATGTTCATTTATCATGTTTTTTATCATTTTCGTTATGCTACAATCATTAATCAACGTGTTGTTAAATTAGTTACAGTAGTTTGTTTATTTATTTACGCAATTCTATCATTTTTTTGTATACTTTTACTTAATTTAGTCATTTGATCAATTTTAAAATATTTTTAAATTGTCAAATATCTACATTTAAATACATTTCAATCGAATTTCCTTAAGTATCAGTTCTTAACCTTAAGGGTGTCAAAAGTTGTTCAATATAAAAATTAAATATAAATGAAAAAATACACGTCAAAAACCTAGTCAGTCTAAGGGTTAACTGGTTAGAGAGCTGCAATAAAAATCCGTTAGCGTTACATCACATAACATTTTTTTTAATCTCTATGATGCAATTCAATACTTATAGAAATATTAAATTATAAAAAATACGTTTTAAATATTTAAAATGTATTTTTTAAATGCGTATTTATATATATATAAAATAGTGAAATATTTTGACGTTGACCGTGAAGAAGTCCTCGTGAAGAGTGGTCAGACTTCATATGTCGCAAATACGACGTAATATATATATATATATATATATATATATATATATATATATATATATCAATGGAGACTTGTGCAATTTTCATCTGAAGACATTGCAAAATTGTCAACCTTGCACTCAAGGCTCCGATATGAACCGATTCATCCGTCCGGTTTGGGAAAATGCGGAAAAACCGGTACAAAAAAAAGAGGAAGAAAACCTTCGAAAACCTGAACCGATTTAAAAGGACACGTCTTTCACGTTCGATTTTTTTATATATATATACTCGATTAAGGAGAAATTCGATTACAATATTTCAAAAAAATAAACAGTATTAAAAATATATAATAAAAAAATAAATCCGATAGATTCTTAAAAATATTATATTATAATATTTATATAATTTAAAATAGTAGAAAATAGAAAAAAAAAACTCATCAATTTTAAATAACGACTGCTGAAAACGATGAATTTCCTATAAGATATGCGTATTTTTTACTTTTTTCAGACTAATATTTTATAAAAAAAAAAAAATACAAATATATCTGACTTCACAATGAACTTTCTATTTAAACGTATTGAAGGCCGTTTTCTTGAATATTTTAATCTATAAAATTATCGTCTTGAAAATACTACTATTGCATCCCACATTTGATGTATAATAGACCTTGGACACTTTTCTAAATTACTAAATACTTGTTATTTTTTACAATACTTCAGCGATATTCAATCACATTTAAAATACATATATTTTAATAAAAATTTATAAGCTGCTGTATAACGCGGATTTTTTTGAAAGAACTCAGGCGTATTGCAGTGCGAAAAAAATCTAAATTTTAAAATATTATAAATTGTTAAATTTAATTTTTAAGTATAATGAATAAATTTAAATGTAAAATATTTTATCGATGTACGTCTAAGTATTTTGAGTCATTGACAAATTTGCGAAACGTCACAAAATGCGGTCAAATTTTCGAAATTCAGCTTTTTTTTTTATTTTATTTATTAGCATTTCTGTTGCGATTTCGCAAAATTAGACATAATAAATTTTTCTAATAGCTGATAAGGTTTTATTCGATATTATGGAATCCGTATTATATAAAAGTTCCGATTCGACTCCGTGAAAGTTTGTCATTATAATTAAATATAAAATATTCTAAACTGAAATTGCTGCATAATAATAATCTAAAATCCAACATTTCAACTAGGTCAATAATGAAGTAAAACAACAAAAATCAAGTACGTAGTTAATTATTCGCCATATCTTGCGCCACCATTTTAAATGCCATTAATAAAACGGCATGCAAAGATTGACTCTGTACCTAAATCAGATAAAAGTACAACGAAATAAAAACTAAAAAAAAAATAACGCTTTATATTTTATTTTTATTGAAAAAAAATATACGACTTCTAAAAACTGTGTATTGAAACGAGAAAGTCACGTTTTTACAAGTAATGATTAAATTTACTATCGATCATGGCTGCGATCTTAGCGCTTGTGACCTTAATTATGTTCGGACATCCAAATATATATATATATATATATATATATATATATATATATATATATATATTTCTTTTAATAATCGATACGTGTACTAAATTTTTTCCCTTCATAACTTTCGACCCACATTTTGACAGGCAATAACCAATTATTTAATTAATATATTTTCACACTTACAAATTTGAGAAGGTCTGACACACAAAAGCCTCTATGAAATTTTATTAGACGAAGAAAAAAAAAATATATATATATGCACATGATTCAGGAATCGTGATTAAACTAGCAATAATCAAAATAAATTTGCATTTTTACGTTTCTCAAATGTAAATCACGTGCGTGAAGCGACGTTTAAATTATTTTTTTTTTTGTCATATATAAATGTTTTAATATACGTATATTTTTTCATTTGAGAAATCCCGTTGAATATATTATAAAGCTGCGTTCACATTTAATGTTATACGATAATAAGTTTATAAATAAATTCATCTATTTTTTCTTAATTTTTAGAACATTAAAGTTTACTGAAAATTTTATAAAACATAATTGTTTATATATATAAAAGCTAAAACGTATTGTAATTATATAAAGGCTGAAACGCCGTCACCGCCGCCGTCATCATTTGTATTCGTCAATTGATATTTTCTTTCTATACAAATATTATCACAGTTCAAAATATACATCGTTCACATTCCGAATTGCAATTTTTCAAAATACGTTTCTTTATATAATATTTTGGAATTTACAATTTAATTTTACGTCAATTTTGACATTTGATCGCTTCAGAAACATTGAATGGTTGTACCATAAATGTACTAAATATGCACTAAACAATGCTTTTCATCGCCATGATTTAAATGCTTTTTATGCTAAATTTTAAATTCATTTTGATCGTCTTTTTTTCCAATTAGATCCTAGTGAAAACTCTTTATAAAAATGAAAATCAGAAAAACTTTTATTTTTATAATTTTATCTAAAAGAAAATAATCAATTATTAATATAGCTGATCAATAAATATTTTTATATAAACTATAAATGAATTCACCAATATTTTATTTTTATAAAATTTCTTTTATACTAGTATTTTTAGAAAAGATTAGAATCATTATTCTAAAAAAAAAATATCGATTACATATACACAATAAATCACTTTAAATAATTATAATACATAGATTCTAACCCAAAACGTAATTAAATAGAATTTTCTGGAAAACATCAATATTATAAATACATAAATCACATTACATTATTACATTAAAACACACACACACACACATTCGATTAATAAATAAATAAACAAAACAAAAACAAGGTCGCCGTGAAAATCTGATGACTCACCGTGTGAATTAATAATCTATATGCAACGACAATATTGCGGAACAAACCGTCGGCGTCACATAGAAAGTTATTTTGAAATATATATAACAACTGTATAATATTTTTTTTTTTTTTATATATATCGCACTTTGCTTAGACCTTGGGGAATAACCCTTGATGTCACTGTACTTTTTCACGGGTGCGTTGATTCTTCAACGAAATATCGAAGGTCAAAAATGGATCCTGGTGCATTGTCATGTCATTTTTCATATAAACAATACTAAATATATATATATATTTCGAAAATTCAATGACACATAAAACGTGCTAACGTATTAATAGACGGTCATAAATTAGGAGAAAAATAATATTTTTTTAAAGTATGAATACTTTTTTTTTCTTGAATCGAGTCGCTAGCTCTATGCAACATTTTTCAGACGTATTTAAACGTAACACTAATACAAGTCTACACGTCTCTTTGTTCTACGTCCGAAATGTGGCGCCAGCTTTCTGTTTTTCATAATTTTACCATTTCATTATATTTTTTTTTTATTTTCGCCGCCCCCCCCCCCTACTCTATTTTTTTCAAACACGCAAACTTTACCGAGTATTAACGATTAAAGGGTTAATTTTAGACGATTTCTTTGTTTTTAACGTCGTGTTTTTCTATATTTTTTTTTTACTTCTCGTATTTACTGCGATCGCGTGTCAGCGGGGAGGGGGGGGGGTAAAAAGAAGATGGAGGGGGGTTGGAAAATTGATTGCGCCGATTTTCAACATTGTTAAGGCTGACCCACACTAGGTTCGGGAAAATTCCGCGGAAAACGATTCGAACGAGACAAAGTGGAGCCGTAACACGAATATGACGTCCGCAAATGCGAATTGATTATTTTTCAAGCCTTCAACATTTATATTACCATCATTTTTTATTGTACATTATTATCATAAATTTATGACATAATATACCAATGTAATCTTATTACAGTGATTCTCAATCAATATTTGATAAATGTTTTTTTTTTCTCAATACATTATATTATATATCAGTAATCTAAATTTTTAATTGTCTATTTATTATATTTTATTATATATAATATTCGTCTATATTCAAAAAATAATAATTCCATCATAAAATTTCATATATTGAAAATATTTTTATAGACTATCAATACAATACAAAATTTTAATGTCAATCTAAATATTATATTTTTTCATATATTTATACTTCAAATTCAACTTTTTAAACAAAATTTATCTTTTAATATCTTATATGAAATCCATAATAGTAAAAAATAAATATCAAATATAAAAATATATTTTTTTCAAATATAAATATATTTTAGAAACATACAATATGACGAAATATATAACGCGCATATTCATTTACCTATTTATAATCAATTGATAAATTCTAAACAAATAAATCAATTCTTAAAACATTTTTTTAAAAAAATAATAAAAATACACCGAATATATCCGATGATTTATTAAAAATTTACAACTACTCTATAAAATATATATAATAAATCTGTACACTGTATAAAATAAAAATTTTTAGAAACTGGTTTATGAAAAAATTATATTACTACTTCTCGTATAAAATATTCAATATTAAGCTGATAGCACATTTTAACAAAACTGGATAATAAACTAAAAACAAAAAAAGCGCGTTTATAAAACATGTAACAATATCACATTTCAAACTTTTATAATACTCGTTTACTTGTCGAAAGTTATAATTTAAGTTAAAATTACAATATATAAATATATATATAGTACTTCCTTGATGTGTATATAATATAATATAACAAGTAAATAGTGTATTTAATTCGGTCAGTGTGTCATTTCATAGTACAATTTAAAACGACGCGTGTTTCTCGACAATTTATACACATCAAGGACATTTCGAAGCAATTTCGTCAACGAAATTCGATTGAAAATAAGTATTTTAATATACATTATATATTTATATAACAATATATATATGTAAAGAAAAAAATATATATTTTGTTTTAAAAAATATTTAATAAATAAATGCACAAATTGACGATGAATTCTATATATGCAAAAATATTTTGTAATTTATTATATATATATATATATATATATATATATATATATATATATATATATATATATATGGTTAAGAAAATACTTTCACTCTTCATTATTATATATTATAATGTAATATTTAAAATAGGATTGATTTGCATTGAATATAAAAGAAAATTTTAATTCAAATCAGTAGCGTACTTGCTAAACATTTTTTTTTTCAATTTTATTTAAATTATATAATAAACATTCTTGAATTTTATTGATTTACAAAGTGCGATAAATAAATGAATTGAATAAAATCTTTAGTTACGCAACTGTTTATAATAAAATTTATTGACTATAATATGATAAATATAATGATTAAACAATAAAATTATTAAAAATATATTTAATTAATTTCAAGATGTCCTCCGTGATATTTTAATATACAAATAATATAATAAATATAAACAGCGACAATTCAAGAAACACTATATTAAGAAAAAATATATGTAAAATAATAAATTTTAATTTAATAAAATAAAAACGAATTTAATGAATGAGTCATAATAAAAAAATATATTTATTTGAAATGAATTCAGATAAAGTTAAAAATATTATTAAATTTATCCGATTTTAACCCTTCAGTGTACATTATATTTTTTAATATTAAATTATATATTTTTATATATAATATAATTATTTGAAAAAATAAATACAATTTTAATGATTAATATTTTTTAATATATATATATATATATATATATATATATATATATATATATATATATATATATATATATATATATATATGTATATTACGAGAGCGTTACACTGAAACAGACAATCAAACGAACTCGAATCGGAAAATTACGTGAAAATAGCGGAACTGACCGAGCTTACAGTTCAACAATTTTATATTTATAAAAAATTTATTAATAAACCAAATCGCAGACTTTGTCCCCGCACTTTTATCCCGGTTATTATTTTTGTTTTGCGTTTTTTTCTTTTTTTTTTTTTGACAAGAAAAACGGGAGAGCTTTATTTAAGCTTCTGCATCTGGACGCGATAGTCGGTGCCAAAAATGTGCGTACATCGCATAATATTATTTATTCGTCATTTTCTTTTTTTTTTTTGGTTTTTTTGAGATTTTTTTTTGACGTCATCTCGTGATGACGCGCGATTTTGTGACGACAGCAAAGTGTTAACATTTGGCCGGTTATCGTGAATAATGCGACAGTTTATTTTCAAAGCTCAAAGGCCGATTAAAACGAACTGCATGATTAATATCATTCAAAAATTGTTCCCTGATATTATAATTATTTTTTTTTTATATATTTAATAATTTAACAACAGTAATATATTTTTTTTGATTCATCAAAAATGTTTAACATTTTTCTTACTTAAATATTTTCATTATTTTTTAAAAAACTTTATATATATATATATCAATTTCATTAAATTTATATATATTTTTATACTCATAAAATATATGATGATTCTTTAATTTGTCAATGATTGAAATATTTTTTTTTTATTATTTCAATCCATGCTTATTATAATAGTTATAATATAATTTAAATCAAAAAAAATTATCTTTCAATATATAAAACACCGAATTATTTTTGTGATTTTTGATCGTTTTAAAAATACATATTACATGAAAAAATATAAATTTTCTTAATAAAACATATATATATAGTTAAATATTTAAATGGATTTTAAATATACTCCAAATCTAATAGAGTTAAAAATTAAATATCAAAACTTCATAGATTTTGAATGAAAAACATAAATTTATTATTTTAGAAATAATACATCAATGAATATTTTTTCAATAAAATGTAAATTGGACCGCAAATGGTTAATTATAATATACATATATATGTATTTCAATTTTCAACGACACGAATTTTGATTCCAAACTTTAATAAATTTTTCTTCAATATATCTATATTTAACACTAACTTAAAATAGAACACTTCGAACCAAAAATAAAAGCGTTTAATTTTTTTTTTTAAAAAACAAGGTCAAACATTTCAATAAACGAATCTAACTTTTGTGAACTTAAACGAAGGTTAAAAATATATAATTATTTTTATTTTATTTATCGTTATCGGACACGATCACATTTAATTAGTACATATTAATATCAACGTTAATAACTGTTATTATATTACAAAACTTGTTCCAAAACAATAATAATAAAAATATAGTTATTTTTCATTTTGATATTGATATGCAAATCATATCAAAATTATATCTGTTCGACATTGAAAAATCAATTTATTTATTTTTTTCTTATTCTCCCTTGAAATAATTATTATTAGACGATTCAAAATATTTGACACATTGTATATTAAATAATTGTGCATTATCATAACATATTTGTACTGTGTTTTTTTTTTTTTGATATTATTTCCTGATATTAGCGATTGATAACAGAAAAAAAAACGCGCCCTAAACCCGTGCGTAACAAACAAACAAACAAACAAACAAGGAAAATAACATAATACGACAACAACCTTTGTTTTATTTATTTATTTATATTTATTATTGTTTTGTATTTTCGAATTATGTATTCGCGGCGATCGCGTGTGTCAACCAATTTTCTTTTTTTTTCCCTTTATAATAATAACGGACGTCGGAAAAACCTATTGCTGTATAAAGCAGATGTGTTCAAAACACGATACGCGGACCGAATAGAAAAAAAAACAATATATATATATATATATATTTATAAAGTACGCGTATTTAAATTTCAGTTTACTTATAAAAATTACTATCATTTTTCAACAAACTGATACAAAATAAATCTTAAATTTAATTTAGATATTTTTATATTATATTTATAAAAATATATTATTAAATAATTTTTAATAAAATGATTTTAGATCATATAATGAATATACATCGTATTGAATTTAAATTGCAAACCCGTCAAACGATAAAGCTTGAAAACGTCTGGCGCGATCGATCGTGAGAAATTTGTCTGTAGTTTTCGAGAATTACTATTATAAAAAAAAAAATCGCGCGCGTTATTTTCCTCTCTTTCACGTTTGTTTATCGATTCGTAAAACTGTTTCAGTTATGTTGGTATTACAATCTAAGTGCGTATTAACCGAGTAGGATAATGTGTTACTTAAAACGTAAAAACAATTGTTTTTTTTCTCTAGCAATTTCTAAAAAAAAAATATATTTCTCAATAATTTTTCGCAATAAATATAATATAAAATATACGTACAGTGGCGTACTTAAATAATTATATTTTTGTCTAAATTATATAAAAATTAAACGATCTTGGTTTTGATTAATTTAAAAAGTGTGTGATAAAATAACAATTGGTAAAATTTATATATACACCACTGCAAATTTTCTTGATAAATAGTATTTTTAAGAAAAAATATTTTCGTAGAAAATAATATATATTATTATAAAGTATGATTACGATTCATTATAAATATCAATAGAAATCTATTTATATTTAATAAATTTCATATAAATCATCGTAATAAATAAAATCAATATTAAAATAGTATAATTTATAATAAAACATCGAATAATACGATATTTAAAAATATTTCAAAATCTCAACGCAAATCTAATATTGATCAGAATTTATCCGAACATAAAACAGACATAAAAATATTAAAATTTTTCATATTTAAAAATGCGTATTATCGATATTTATCTTATAATATAATATAATATATATAAAAATATGTATGTGTGTTTGTTTGTGCATGCGTAATGTCAACCGCATCAAAAGTGGAACAGTTTCGAATTATAGAATGAACCCGTGTTATATAAATAATATTGGCACAAAATGGCACACGATTCTAAGATCAATGTCCAAAAAAATATATGTATGTACTCTCATATTCATGTTTTACATTTTTAAATTAAAATAACGTCATTCACGAAACGAAAATTATTTATTAACACTTACTAGTCAATTATGCGATAAAATGATCGAATCGACATACTATATTATAGTCGAAAATTTCGACTCCGCCAAATTATTTTTTACGAGGGTTACAAATAAAAAGCATTTCTTATTTTATATATCTGTGTGTGTGTGTATGTCGTTTTTATTTTATTTATAAAAATATATATTGCGCACAGTTCAATGTCTTATCTGTAAATTTGTATTCCGACCTAAACAAACATTACCGATGTACAAACATTGTACTTTTTTCGTGTCTCATTAAAAATATTTTTTTTTATCGATAAATTTTGATTCCAATATTAAATAAAAATATGACGCGTTAAAAATACGAAATTTTTGAATTTCACTTCAATATTGAAAAAAAAAACTCCGCCTTCTTTACACATTTTTATGACTTCAAAATTCATGTTTACAAATTAATCGTAAATTTTTCCAATTTTTTTTAATAATATTGATCATTTATATTAATTATTTATTAATCGATTTAAATAACGCATTTATAAAAATTTACCCGTTATATATTTCAATTTTATTGTTTCATCATATTAAATTTACCTTCTAAATAGATATTCAATTATGTAAAAAAAATCATAAAAATAAGCCGTCAGCGAAAGTGTAGAATTAAAATCATTTATTTTATTTATAATAATTTCAACCCCAATTATACACAATCCTAAATAGTAAACCAATATTGACATTGTTGTTATTGTCTATATTTTCTAATTGTCATCCATTTTCACACACGCGAGACAAATGTGGTAACGTTGGCTATAATGTGCTAATTTTCTTTTTGCTCTGCCATTTCGCAACTTTTCTTCAATACCTTTTTTTTACATCTATTCTATTTATTTATTTGTTTGTTTAACATATTTTTACGATTATTCTCAATCGGTTTTTATTTTTTCAACAGCTCAAACAATTCGATTTTTTTTTATTTTTTTATTTTGTAAACGGATAAATAAATAAATATTATAAATAATTCATGCAAACGAACCGCATTTGTATGACAAAAGCGAATGCCGTGGAAAATCCGTGAAAATTCGAAACGATGAAAACTCGAGTTTACCTCAATAAATCGAACAATTATATTGCAGTACGTGAACATAAATGTTTATTATTTATTTTAAAGACCTTCAGTTATGCCTTATTATAATACATTGTCTTGTCTTATGATTTTCTTATGAAAATATATTACAAAAGAAACACATATACATTATATATCGTTCATATTGTTATAAATATATATATATATATATAAATTTAAATTATTATGTAAATATGAAAAATTTTAATATAATAACCATTGATTTATAAATAATTGAGAATCACTGCTCTGAGATCTAATTCACAATTCCATTTTAAATATGTCTTCTATATGTATATATACATATATGAATATAACAAATGTAATTTTGATTTTATAACCGTTATAAATACTTGTTGGCCCGAAAGTAATGCACTCATTCGCTTACATGTAATCGGCAGGTCGCGGGTATTTTATACAATTTTTACATATTAAATTATTCTATAATATGTATTTATTATTATTTTTTTAATATAATAAATCCGTTGATGATTATTGTCATGTTTGTGCAACGGCCGATAAACTTTCGGCCATTAACTGTACTTGGATAACGTTCGATTTTTGGCCGTAAAACTTTTATCGCGCGACCTTATACTTTACGGGAATACGATTTAAAAACGTAAACTAAATAACAACGTAAGATAATATACATAGTTTGTCCGTTTAAACCTTTCGAAAAAATAGTCTGTGAATCGATACCGTTATTATCTTCATTGCGGTTGACGTACCGAATATAGTGAGCTTATTTTTTTTTTTATAAATGTATTTACGTCAATTTATTTATTTCTCTTTATCTTATCGAATCTACACTCCGATAGATCCGTTGCAAATTATTTTAAGATATAAATATTAATATAATAGTAAAATTGTATAATATTAATTGTATATCAATCAATTTTTTCTTTAACTATATATACAAATACAAAATTAAAACAAATAATTTCATCATTCTTTTTCAAAGTTTTACTATCATTTTAATGGTATTTTTTATTTATAAATAATATTAACCCCTTAACGCGCACTCCAGAGTCACACGAACGTGGTCAATCGTCAAATGACGTAAATCTTTTGAATGATACTTGAATTAAAAGACTTTACGTGTTATTTAATCTTATATATTATTACTAAAAAAATACTCATTAAAACAGACGTGGTCGATAATATTTTTTTTTATGACATTTGTTTTAGAAAATTAAACACATATCTCATAAATGCATTATATGAAACGTGTGTTAACAATGTCTATATAAAAATTTTAACACTTGAATTATAAACAACTCAATCTTTTTTACTTGAATACACAACAATAATTTTAAATTATAAATACACAAAACAAACAATGAACAATTTTGATGAACGATAGCGCCATCTGACGTCCATTAACGTTGCATTATTAATTTTAATCACGTATCGTCATATAAACTATGAGCGCAAATATATTATTTATACAATTAAAAGTAAAAAATAAAAAATAAAAATGCATGGCATCATATAATCGCGGAATAGTCTTTCTTGGTCCTCAAAGTGAACGTCACGTAAACGGAAATTCGTATTGTTTCGTTTATTGTACGGGAAGTCGTAGCCATAATTAATGGTCATCATAAAACTGCGATCATCCAACTTGTCATAAAATGTATAAACTACGATCGTAAAAGTTCAAATCACAGCAAGGTAAAAAAAAATATGATAAAAATTGCATAATACAAAAACTCTATAAACGGACACTTACATCAACTGCTTTCAAACTAGAATCAGCATTAATATTTAGATTCGTTTCTTATATTGATTCCAAACCATATATTTAAAATGGTATTTTTGCCTCATAAAAATATGCATTTTTCTTTTGAAGGATAGAAAAAAATCTTTAACTGGATTTATATGCATATACCGTGAAAGTTATTAATGAAAACCAAACCTTAAATTAAATTCAAGTTTATAACTGGAAACCTATTAGAATCCACTTTTAATCTTATAGTGTTAATAGCTTATGTTTTTCTAGTTGTTTTCTTCCGCTTTGCATTTTAATAATTATTAACGTTTATACAGAACTGACTAAACAAGGTGAATATAGTCTTACAATTATATTCCACCCACGAATTGGTACTAATAATTTCATTCTGAACTAAAAACGACCATTCTATAACTAAATCACGTCTCTAAAATTATATTGTTTTTTTATATAATATTAAAAGATGAAAAGATATGACTATCGTTTAGTTAAAAATTAATATAAAATTTTGAGAAAAAAACAAATATATTAATACAATTTAAATATTATAATATTTTTTTTAAATAAATATAAATTATAATTTTAAAATCAAAGTATTTATATGGTTGTGTTTTTTAAAATGAACAATATTCATTTTTATCGTTCTAGAAAAAAATCAATTAAATAATTATGAATGGAAACATAGATAAATACACATGTTTTATTGTATATTGGTAATTATACAAATTGTAATGTGTATGGGATGAATTAATTAATTGTAGTAAAACATTGTTGGTGTAGGGGGCGCTGCAATTTCGGCACGTGTCAACCGGCGACAGTGGCGCGCGTGCTGTCGCGCGGTAAAGTTGTGTGTGGGGGGGAGTTGCCCGTTCGTTTAATTAAAAAAACCGCGTAAACGCCGAAATCTATTATACGTCGTCTTCATATCGTATACGAAGCTTCCATAAGATTAGGATGACTATTCGATAGAAATTCACCGCGAAGAACGGCAAAACTATGCTTGACACTCTGCTACACCCCATATTCGATTTCAATCGTAAGTCTTTCGAAATGGAAAAGTGCAATCTTTCAGAATGATCTATCGTGAAATTTAAACGTTAAATATACCTCGTATATAGATAGAGTTCGTTTCGCCATCGAGATCCGCTTCGGTTTCGCTTTACGTAACGGACGCAATAATTGTTCGGTTCCGTGATGACACATAACCTCAAAAAAACATGACGTGCGTAACGCGAAATTGATGAATGAAAAGTTCTTCGTTCTGTGTTGAAAATAATACGCGCGCGCGCAAAACGATAAATCGCATATTTTCGCGCACCAGTTCGCACTTTTGTGCGCGTAAATATATTGAAGTGCGTGTGTAAGTGTGCGCACGATTTAAATCGTCTTTATGTAACGGATCGATCGGTTCTTTGCGAGATTTGACACATAACCTCAAAGTCTGCGAGATCACGCACGTGATGCTGGCAATTAGAGGCGGCTCGTCAATTTCCGATCGATTGTTATTCGAAATCGTATCATAATTTAATTCTAAATTAAACTATAATTACATAGATTGTAGTGAACGATCTGTATTTTTCCACTTGTTAATGTCTTCAATTATGATCTGTAATATTACATCTTATCATTGATTTATAATTTTCATGAATTCTTAGAAAATGATCTATCGTGTTCCTATCATATATTGATTCTTTACTCTGCATAGCTTTTTACTATTAGTTTGAAACTTATGCAATTACAAATTGTAATTTGAAATAATATAATTCTGAAAAAAAATCTAATATTAAAATATCCCATAAAAAATTATATACTTGTCGTAGAGATCATATGAAAATATTCAATATTTGAAACACTTCTTTTACAGTTTCTTATATAGTATAATCTTTTTAAAATTGAAAATAAAAGAAGATTCATATTAATATTGTGTTAATCAAATAAAAAAATAAGAATCAATTTATAAATCAAATTTTACTATATTTAAAATTTTAATTTGCTATTTTTCCTATTTTATGTTTTAAAAAGTCTGCGAATTACATAACGAAACTTGTTGCGCACAAAAACTTACCTGAGAATATTTTATTCTAAATTTCTACGAACTACTAAAATTTTACTATTTTTTACAATTTAAATTAAATGTAAACGTACATTTCGTATATTAAAAATATATATTCAGCAATAATTTAAAATATTTATTATTATTATATGATATACTAAAAATCTATTTTTACAATATTTATATATATATACAATATATATGATAAAATCTTTTTAAACCTTATACTCGTACATTTATATTATTATTACATATAAAATTATATTTTCTACATTTCACCCAATTACATGTTGTGCAAATGAAGGCAAAAAAAACAATAAAATAATTTCCTAATCAAAATTTAGTAATTGTTCTACTTTAATACAATACACTCGAATATTATTGTTCAATATGCACTTTTATTATAATAAATTTCTAATGACTTAGATTTTGTTTCGAGATATTTATCTAATCGAAAATTTCTAACTATATATATATATATATATATATATATATATATATATATATATATATATATATATATATATATATATATATATATATATATATATATATATATATATATAATATTATCATTAAACAAATTACAATATTTTATGTTTCACATAAAATATTAACTATCGTATTCCTTACTATCATTGACATAATAATTTATATTAAAACATTATTCGCTTACTTTTTTTTATGACCCAGTAGTAATATAAAACATCATAAATTTATTATTCTTATATTACTTCAATTTGTTACATTCATATTTTACTACTGATACATAATATAAATGAATTCTGTATTTTTCTTTCATCTCTAAAAGATTGGTTATATTGAATATATTATTTTTATCATTAAATAGTTAAATAATATCTTCTCAGATATTATTGAACTATTATTCTATTTACATAAATTGAAAAAAAAACGAACATTGCTTATATTAAATTTATTTATTTTTATTAAAGATAACTTTTGAATTAAAAATCAAACCACAGTTAATTAAAATATAAAAAATCTAGATCCATAATAATTGTAACGGAATAAGATTTTTTTTTATTATACTATATATATATATATATATATATATATATATATATATATATGTCATATAATAAATATTTTTAACTATATGGATGTATAATAATACAGTTGTGTATTATAAATATTTATAAAAACAACCATAAAAAGACTTAATTAACCATTTTAAGCTATAAAATAAATTATTATATTGTTTCAGAAACTTCCACAATGGCTCTTCTACTTCGCTACCTTGATGATATGCACACCATCATGAACAAACATGGAGGTATATGAACATAATAATAAATCAAATATTTTACATAATGCATTCACACATTTTATATACGTACCCGTATATAATAATATTATTTTTTTGCTTTTGTATTATATGGTATACTAATATAATATTTTGCAATTTTTCATTTTTTAGATCCCCGTACAAATGACTGGCTTCTGATGAGTTCACCGTTTCCCACTTTAGCAATATGCCTTAGCTACGTATACTTAGTCAAGGTTATTACGAAATTTATATTATTTCATATAATAATTTCATCATAGTATAATGATAACGTTTAAAAAAATCAATCGGTAAACTATACGATTACACTTATGAAGAAAACGTCCATCTAATAATCCACACCGTTCGATAAATAATGCATATTTATTTTCTTCCATTCCATATTACAATTATTGCACACATGTATTGTGTGTGTGTGTGTGTGTGTGTCTGCATCATATTAAACTTGACGTTTCCTTATCAGCATCCTCGCACCGTAAATTATTCGCGTAAATTAAAAGGTAATTTATTATGTCGTTAAATCAATTTAACACCATGTGGAAACATGCTTGATTTTTATTTATTTTTATGCCTGTACAAAATTTGATCGACAAGTTTGTGCAAAGTTTATTACATAAAAATATATATATATAAATTAAAATATATTAAAAACGTATTTTATAATAGATAAATAGTCTATTTTTACTAATAACAATCAATATCCAGCTTTTTCTTTTATTTAGCCTTCCATTTTTCTCAATTGAGCTGGATAAAAATCGATCTATTGTACTTTAAAATTATCAAACATTAATAAAGTATTAATTTTATAATGAATTCATATCTTTTTGTCTTAAATAATTTCTACAGTACAACTTTTATTTGTCTGAATTTCAAAATTATACGAACTTTTTTATCACATTTCCCATATGTTTAAATATTTCGCCTTGAGAAACGTTGTAATTTTAATATACAATTTAAATTTATATTTGAAAAAAAAATGTAACATATTTTTATTTTGTATTAAATTTGATCGAAGGTCGCACGTAAACATTCTTAAAATAATATTGCAGTTAAATAGAACATTGAACAACTTCATAAGTTTAATTATCAACGGCTGAATACTTTGACGAACGTAGAAATTCACACTTAATTACATTTATTATAATACATTAGATCACTAATAAGTGCATACGTGTAAAGTGTTAACGCATTTGTACGCCTGATTATTATTATTATTATTATTATCATTTATCCATTTCAGGTTCTCGGTCCGAGATTGATGGAAAATAGAAAACCTATGCAGCTGAAAAACACATTAATAGCGTATAATTTCTTTCAAGTATTATTTAGTGCATGGTTATTTTACGAGGTAAACACGTTTTTCTACTTAAAAATATTCACGTATTATTAATAATTTATCTTATTACATTTTACTATTGCATCATCTTACTCGTCTCTATCGAAACATGATTCCATAATTACAAAAATATTACATAATCAGAATCTATCATATCTTAGGACATTGCTATTGTTCTATGTGAACGATGCTTTATATACAATTTTTCCATTACAGGATCTCATATTATAAATACAGACAGTCCTCTATTTATGTAGGTCATATCACTTTTATATATATATATAAACAGAATGCACTGAATCGAATTGATATTCAGATTATCACAATATCGATAAAAATTATATGTAAAAATGTTAAAATTCTGAATAGCATAGATTGTAATCGAATGAAACCGGTTCTATTATAAATATGACGACTGCGTAGAACTTTTATCATTATAAATTATATTATAATTTATTTTTCATTCTAATTTAATTTATCCATCTTGTTTCTTATCATTGATTCTTATCATTAAATATTCTATTTGCTCACAATGTTTTCTAAATTACAAAACAATAATTATAATACATAATTCAAATAATTAGTACGCTTTTTATTTTACATATTAAATATGACTTTTACAAAACATAATCAAGACTACATAAATCGAGAACCATCTGTATATTATCCCTTTCGCTATTTATTTAAATGTAAAATAATAATAATTAAAAAAAAATCAAATATCGAAGAAACTTTAAGATGGAACCTCTATAAGGATTATGTGAATTTATTTATTTTTTTTAACTATATCATTATATATTTTTTTTTATGATTTATATGAACAAAAATGATAAGTTTTATCTGTTCAGTGTTTAATGGGAGGATGGTGGGGTGAATACAATTTTACGTGCCAACCCGTGGACAAATCACGTTCACCAACAGCAATGCGTGTAAGTTTTTTCACATACGGACTGAAAAATATATAAAATATATATATATGTAAAAAAATATATATTATATGACTTCGGACGTACGAACGATACAAACTTACAGTTGGCATCAACTCTCTCGATATTTTATTATATATTATATATATATATTTATATATATAATTATAATATTAATAATAGTTATATAGTTCCAAATGCAGGTTGCCTAATGGTGGTTTCTATTTCACAATTCATGCATTTATATATAATATTTATATATATCATCACATTTTTGTAAATATAAACACATGATCACACACATCAATCAATCAATCAATCGGCTAAAGATTCGAATATATGAACAAATGTACTTCGAAACATCATTCATCCATCATCATAAGTACATATTCGTATATATTAAATCAGTGGTGTTTTAAAAATAATATCTGTATATATAAATATATATCATAATTTATTGTATTATTATTTTTTTTTACATTCATACATTTGTCCATTATAAACAATTTGTGTAGTTAAATATTTTGCTATGCTATATCTATTTTAATTATTATTTTTATTCACTATTCATTTTTCTTCTGTTCTATATTTTTTTTTCATTCTTATGCAGTCTGAATTGAATCGTTCAGAAAGAATTTTTTTTAATGATATTCAATTATTACATATAATTCAATATAAATATCAACTATTCCAAAGAAATTCGTTCGAATTATATATAAAATTGTACATAAAAAAAAATATATATATATACTCACAAATTACACACATTTATTTAGTAATAAGGAATAATTGGAGAATTGGATAATTTTTATGGTATCCCTGTGGGTGATATAATCTTGCACGCTAATTATTCCCAACTGAAATAACAGGAAAAAAAAATATTTTTGCATATCTACAACAAATTCACAATCGTTTTCATAAAAATAAACGATGGTTACAACGATTCACAACATAAAAACACTTTTTAAAATAGAAAAAAAAATATATATATATAAATAAATTTTATCTTTCAACAAATTTTCCATATCGACAATGAATAATTTGTTAATGAGAATAAAATAAATCAAAAAAAAAAAATAAGTGAGATTTTACAATAATTGTTTTATATATCCATGGGGTTTCTATGATTGTTTCAGTTGTGTATGTCGGGTTGGGTGACGGGCCGCTACAGCTTGAGATGTCAACCGGTAGACTACTCCAATCATCCAGAAACTATGCGGGTTATTTCACATTTCACTATAATGCTGTAGTGTTGTAAATCTTCAAGAATCGAGCGTTTTGAAGCCGTTGATAAATTACATATATATATATATATATATATATATATATATATATATATATTTGTTTTTGTCTTCGTTTAATGAAATTCACACGTTTAAACGGCCGAATGAATTTTTCATATTTTCGGTCGTTTGGTAAATATTTATTGACGGCTTTGGTATTGTAAATATTGCTTCTTATATATATATATATATATATATATATATATATATATATATATATATATATATATATATATATATATATAATACCAATAATATATCTTGTAAATATCATGAATAGAATTTTATAGTACAAATGAGAAAAATTTGATACATCTAATACATATCATAAATACATGTCATAAACAGTTTAATAATATAATTATATAAATAATATTGAATTATTATAATTCATACTAATTGACAATCTTTGATGAGTTATTTCAATATATCGGTGTAAATTATTTTATCAGATTTTTCTTGCATTTTTGTAGTATGAAAAAAATAATCGTTGCAGCATTACGACAAAAATATATTTTTATTATTATTATTATTATTATTATATTTTTTATACGACTATTGTCATCTCTGAACCACAGTTTTTTTTTAATTGTGTTACTTTTATTGGTGAGACAATTAATGTTTGTTTATAAACTAACGAATTTTATTTTATATACTATCAATTGCAATTTATGTGTGTATTTAAACGGATAAAGCATGGTTTACATTGTTTTCAGATTATTTATATATATATATATTTAACATGGAATGCGTTCCAAGTTTTTTTTTTTATATTATTATATAAATATTTTTCAATATAACTTTTATGTGTCGCGTTTCACTTTTGGAATGGTCAATTGATTTCGATTTTTCTTGAAATTGATAAATAATTTAACCGGTGTTGGCTATATTATTGAGCCTCATCCACACTGGTAAATTTGTGTGCGAACTTGTGGCTTCAAAAACGTGTTTTTTTTTTTAATATATAAAAGAACACCATAAGCTCAAATGCTGCTGCAGATCCAGCATGATTTTGTTTTCTTTCTCAAATATATATATATATGATTATAATATATATATTAAACTTTGTTTTTTTTTATACTTGAAACAAAGAAAAAAAATATTTGCATACTACAAAGATTAGCACTTCTTTCTGACTTCTGTATTGGCTTAAATATATTTTTTTTGTAATATTATTAATAATCATTGGTGACTAACTTTTTCTATTTTCCTGTTAATTGAACCACTTCTTTCCTTTTTTTGCACGCTTTTTTAATATTGAAATTAATCTAACAATTTGTGTATATATGTATACTTTTGATCAATTATTAACATTCTTCTGTATATAATATAGACTTGCAGCAATTGTATTAATTTTAAAAATGTATTTTTATTCCAATCTGTGGTGCTCAGAGAGAGTGACGCCATTTAAATATTTATTTATTATACTTTACTGTACGTATTTTTTATTATTATTATTTTTTTAATAATTTGATATTATTTTCAAATTTTTGTCCACTTTTTTCACGATCGATATATTTTATTATCAAATTTTTATCATTTGCCTTCATTATAACGGTAAATATTTTACTATAAATATATTTGCAATATGTAATTATCAATTTTAAAAACGGCACTAGCTTATTTAATAACGCATATTAAATTACATTTGCTGTTTCACCTAGTCCATTTTTTTGATAATTTTTGAAAATTGTTATATATATATATGCATAATATAAAATAATATACAAATGATAAAATTTTGATATATAAATGTGTGTGTTATATATTTTCATAATATTTAAACTTGTTTAGTGCTATATATAAAATATAAAATAAATTTTTCAGATGGTTAATGTTTGTTGGTGGTATTACTTCTCCAAATTCACAGAATTCATGGATACGGTAATTTTCAAATATTATAATTATTTTTCAATTACATTCATCCATTTTTTTATATATTTATTAGGTGCAAATTACTATCATTGTGTGTGTACATTTGATTTATATGAAATTTATAAAGTTATATATATATATATATATATATATATATATATATATGATTGTGACATTTTTCAGATATTCTTTGTATTGAGAAAAAAGAACAGCCACGTCTCCATGCTTCACGTTATCCATCACGGATGTATGCCAATGTCGGTATGGTTCGGTGTTAAATTCACTCCGGGCGGTCACAGCACATTCTTCGGCCTCTTGAACACATTCGTCCACATCATCATGTATACATATTATCTGTTGGCCGCTTTCGGTCCTAAATTCCAGAAATTTTTATGGTGGAAAAAATATTTAACCGCTCTTCAAATGGCAAGTGTTTTATTGAAATATTAATTTTTCTTTTCGGACGCATTGTAGTAAATTTTATTTTTTTTTTTCTTCCTTTACAGTTGCAATTTGTGGCAATCATGGTGCACGCATTCCAACTGTTGTTCATTGACTGTAATTATCCTCGTGCCTTCGTCTGGTGGATCGGCATGCACGCCGTATTATTCTTCTTCCTTTTCAACGAATTCTACAAACAATCGTATGCTAAGAAGGAAGCGGTATGTTCAATGAAAAATTTATTGATATACACTATCTATCTCGAAAGTGACCAGAATAATTTTATTTAAAATATATTTTTATTACAATTAAATTCAGATGTATATGACAGTCCATTTAAAAGTTTATGAATTGTTTCTGTTCATATGTAACAATGTTGAAAGTCTTCAATTGAGACATTGTTCGAATATCTTATATCTCAAAATCTGACATTTTAAATTATTTCATGAGGGAATAAAATGAATGGATACGGCTCCAATTGGGTCTTCCTCAATACTACACTTCATAACAATAGCTTCTTCAGTTCACATTATATGACGTCTTTAACGATGCACATTATCCTGTAGAATAAAATTGATTTTCGTTTAAAAATTGCACAATTTCTAAACACAAAATAGTGTACATATTTAAAAAGCGTTATCAACATTAAGTTTTAAAATACTTATCTTTTTTTTTTACAGCACGCTAAGGCGAAAATGAACGCAAAGAAGGATACCATCCAAGAGAACGGCAAACATTATACGAACGGTGTTACGAACGGCACAAAACACACACAGAACGGCGTCGTCGGTCACAGCGCGAAAGTGTCCGATTATTACGTGTCCACGAACGATTTGCATCCGCGTAAATCTCAACTGATCGCGGACAACTGATGTACAATAATGCTTCCGTATCGTGTTATATTAATTATTATAGTATGTGTATCACGCATAGTTTATAAAACATCATCATTAAAAAAATATATATATATGTATATGTACATGTTATTTGTTTTTTTTTTTCAAACGCGTCTATATTAATATAGATTGGGTTGTGAATAATAGTTAAATGTGTTTTTTTGTGAACTTTAAATATATATATATATATATATATATATATATATATATATTAGAAAATAATTAAAATGTAATTATACATACATCAGTGGGCGTATATATATATATATATATATATACGCATATTTGTGTGTGTGTAATAGTTAATTATTGAAATTTGTAAATAAATCCTAGTGTAAAATATATACATAATTATTATAATATTAAAAATATACATATATATATATATATATATGTGTGTGTATATATATATATATATATATATATATTTATATATATATACATGAACGTGACAATGTTAGCCTTTGTATAAAATTAGTTTTGTAAAAGTTAATTTTTGCAATGTATTATAAAATAACTTCATATAATAATAGTACATAATTATATATATATATAGTATTTAATTTAATTTTTCATCAGATTATTATTGTATCAGACTTTTACCTCCGCCGGTTTTTATTATTGTCTTAACGCATATATTATTTAAAATTATTTTAATTATATTTAAAAAAAAATAAAGATTTTTAAATCACATTTCCATATTGATAATTTTTATTATAATTTAAATCATTTATATAGATAAATTTCGATCAAAAATAAAATCGGACTCAAAATTATAATTTATATGTGAATGAAGGCGGGCATCGATCCACCGCCCATTGTTCGTTATACAATTATAAAATTATAATTTATAATAAATAATAACTGTTTTAAATTAAATATTCCATTGCAAATATGAAAAATAAAAGATGAATATATATATGTATATATATATTTAAAATTGTATTCATATATTAAAATAATTATAATTATAAAAATGGATGATTTTTTTATTATTTAACTTGTAGATTTTCGTGTTTATAATTTAACTGTTGTCAGCTCGCCGATTTTCATGAAAAATTGTCCATAGTAAACGCTCAATTATTCCGCCCCTTCAATTAAAAAAAAAACAAAAATTGAAACGATTATTCGTTCAATTTCACCCTTTTTTCTTCTCTTTTTATAAATTTGATAATATATATTTTTATGAAAAATTTGATTATAACGAATGTCAAGTATGTATATGTATGTATATATATATATATATATATATATATATATATATATATATATATATAGTTGTACGAAATGCTGCAATGCAGTTATTTTTCTATGATAATTAATATTGATTTTTTTAAGTTTTTTTAGGCTGTAATTGTTTAAGCATTTGCAAATATGATTATTATATATATATATATATATATATATATATATATATATATATATATATATATATATATATATATATATATATTACGTGTGTGAGTCATAACTAGACAATATTTTTTATTATAATTACTAGAATTAATAATTGTGTTATATTTAATCAATTGTTTATATTATTTTTAAACTTTTTGATTATTTCGTCTGGTAAATTTTATACTATATATATATATATATATATATATATATATATATATATATATATATATATATATATATATACATATATATATATATATATACTATAATTATTTCTTGATGGTAGCGTTTACGTATTTTTTTATTACCCATTTTTTTATATATTAAATTATTGTTATTTTCTTTTTACGTATTATTATTATTATTATTAGTTTAAAAAAATGCAATTTCACCTCAATATAATTTATTATTCATTTTATGATTGCTTACTTTCGTTTATTTTATTTTATTTTGTGCATATTTTTTCCCCCAATAATCATTCTATGGATAATTTTTTATTTATTAAAAAAATATATATATATATATATATATATATATATATAACCTCGTGATTTAATTATTATTATGATTATTATTAATTTTGATCATTTTTATCTGTACTTTTTTTTGAATTTCTCTCCTTTTCCTCCCTTCTGCTGCTAATGAAAAAAAAAACTAAATAAATCAATCTCATTATTAAATATTAAGTGTCAGTAGAATTGTATAAAAGAAAGAAATAATGTGTCCGAAACAAACTTGCTTATTAATTAATTAATTAATAATAAAAATGATATAATAATAATAAAAAATCAAATAACATTTTAAACGTTGTTTTATTCACTGAGTTATTATGCTCATGATTTTTTTTTTCATTTTTCACTTTTTTCTCTTTTCCTCAGCAAAGTAGTACACATAATATATTTATATTTTTTTTTTCACCTACTTTCCGCATTTTTCATTTACATAATAATATTTGGATCGAAAATTTTATATATCTTGCTCATTCGCACATCATATACAATATATACAAAGTATAATATATAATAATTTTAAACTTTTATATTAAAATAAAAATATATATACATATTAATGATATAACGCGTTTGTTTAATATTTAGACGTAATTATTTTCGCTCATTTTTAAACACTATTATGCCCATACAGTAAATGTAAACATTTAATCGCTAATAATTAATTCTTTGGACTTTGATAATGTGTGAAATATATGAGAATTTTAAAATTCCAATTTTCAGAATCTTAATAATATTATTAATACTATATAAATCTGTTAAGTTTTTTTTTCTACATACTATTAAAATTTTGATGGTTAAAATTTTAATTCATTATAAAATAATATAATTAGTAACGATAAAAGTTTACATATTTACATTTAACGGAATATCCATGAAATTATCTAAATGTTAACACTTTACTATATGGACAATTATCGTTCGTTAGTTAATGAATGTGCATATAGCAACATTTTTATGCATGGAGCCATTTAAAAATAATTATTAATCTTAATAATCTTTTTTTATCTCTCTTTTAATCTATCAACAATACTTGAAACATTTTTTTTTTACATATAAATATAAAATATATATATACTCACAAAACGTACACATTCATAAAACAGTTTCATATTTATGTATATATTTTTTTTTTCATTACAATATAATAAATGTTAATCTCTCATTTTAAAATTCATTTATATAAATACATAATATGGATGTACGTTATTTTTATATATTTTTTTTTAATCATTTGTAAGTACATTTTTTATTATCATTTAATTTTCAAGCGCGATATCATTCATTTAGTTTTAATAAGCATACTCTTTTTTTATTATTACAAAAATTTAGCTATATTTTCGAGTACGAATAAAATGCTAATTTCGTAATAGAAAAAAAACACCCTTTTCGCAATATCAAAAAGCTAGCTAATAAACGTTAGGTAATCAAAAATACACACACATTTACACGAATATACTAGTAATTTTTTTTTAATTATCACAATTCAAAAATTAACAAACAAAAAAGACTAATTTCACTAATTTATAAATTTATATTAAAAAAAAAAGAAAAATATATTAATTTCATTTATCTAATCGTAAAATATTATATATTTCCGTTTTAACTATTCGTTTTAAAATCTTTTTTTTTATACACAATTGAACCATTATTTTATAATTATTGTAATCGATTTTTACATAATATTTATAAATAGATCTTTTTTTATTTAAAAAAAAAACAAAATGAAAACGTCTAACAGTTTTTACTCTTTATGATAAAATTTCTCCTTTATCATTATTTGTGATCATGATAGTTTGCACGATGGAAACTTTTTCGAAGACATGCACGATATCGGTTTCCGCCATCTCTTCTTTCCTGACGATTCGTGATGATTTTGTGATCCGTTGGCAGTCTTAGGTTGAGGAGAAAGCCTTTCCTTGGAATACTCATACATTCTTCTCTCTTCTGAAATGCATATATATATATGTATATATATATTTATATTAAATTCAAGTACATACTTCAATAATAATAATAGAATAAAATATATATAAATACATTTTTTTTAATGTTATATACATATAAATTACATTTGGTAATAATGAAAATAAAAGTAATATCCCAAATATAATTTAATAACTTATATTAAAAAAAAAATACTAAATCATTAGTTATAATTTTTCAGCTTTTGTATTATTATTAAACCTTATAAATACTAAAAAAAATGATGCTGATAAAAAAAATTGGAACAAAACAAAACAAATCGAACATTGATTTCTGATAAATGGGATTTCTGATATGATAAATAATATTATTAAATCAAATTTCAAAAGGTTAAGTAATATCAATCGTAATTCAATACAAAAATATCTAGTATTTAGTTAAAATAGCATATTATAAACAAAAACAACGAATCAAAAACAAATAGCAATTAAACCAATAACTAGACTAAATATATTTCTTTTTTGTTTCAACCACACCATTAATAATTAATGTAATGTCAATCCTGAAGAATTAATATTATATATCGTTATAATTAATTTAACATATTCATCTATTTTCAATAAATCAAAAAATATTAAAAATAAAATTATATATATACTTTACAATTTTAATCATTCGTGAAACTAAAGAGGTTAATAATTAATATTTTTAATATAACAAATAAAAAAGAACAAAATGCCATTTTTTGATTTTAAATAAAACCACAAAAGGCATCAAATCACATTTTCTCATAATGGAATCAACTAAAATATATAAAATGCACATGTAAAATATTTTTTTCGAAGATTTCACTTATCATATAATAAAATTATATAAAAATTTTATTAAATGTTCGATAACATTTATTCATCTAATAAATTATCCATGATTTAAATAATATTTTCGCATATACACTTCTTAAAAAACTATTATGATTTGACACCCCTTGAAATATTTATATATATGTATATACGGACGATTCTTATTTTACGTAGATTTAAGATAAAAAGAATCATAAAACTTAACATATATTAACAAAACACTAGTGAAAGTCCTGAAATTTCTCACACATCTAATAAATCAAAGCACTTTTACCAAAATATCACAATACTTATTTAAAAACATTAATAATAAAAGCTTTTATAATGTTTTTTTATATTTAAGAAAAAACAATTAAACACTTCAAAAACATTAAAAATATATATATTTATTAACAAAAACAATATTTTTTTATACAAACTAAAAAAATAAACACCTTGGATCTACGTTAGATTTAATTCATACAAAAAAATCAATCAAGAAACATCTGCATATACAAATATATATATATATATATATAAATCGTTAATAATTTAATTCGCAATTATTAAAAAAAAAGTAAAACCAAAACAATGAATAAAATTAATCGAATGTTATCTGTTAATATACTGTAAGTATGAAATGTTCAATACGATATATTACAAAAATATGTATAAAGAAGACGATATTGTTTTATTTTTTTTAATGTGCACAAACCTAAACGAAAATTTTACTCATCGTGTATATGCCAATCTCGATAAGTGGATTCTGAAATGATTTAATGTAAAAAAAAATGAAGATAAATAAGCTAATTACAATTCACTATTGCAACCACACATATGTATATGTAATTAAAATAAAATTATATAATATATAAATGCACGTGCACATTTTAAAATACAATAAAGAATCGATTAAATAGTGAAAATAAATTATTGTATTTTTTTTAATATTAATAATAAAAATATACATTCTTTCATTAACAAAGATAATAGGTTATCTTAGCTTAGTTCATATTTAGAGACGTCTTATAAATTTTAAAAGGCAAATTTATATTTTTTATCGAACATATATTAATTTAATAAAACTAAAACTAAATTTAGTCTGCCTAATTATACATATTACAAAATATAAGTAACTGTGTCTAGAGTTGAAGAATCGTATTTCATTTTTATACTGAACTACACGATTAAAATATTTAATATTTAATTATACTGCATGCATTCAAACTGATCGATTTTACTTTAACATCTAAATAAAATACTATTTTAATCAATACAGACAAACGAAAGTATAACTTGGATATTCTAGAATATTTGTTCCTTTTCAAAAAAATATATCAAACAATATTTATTATCAAAAGAAATATACGCATTTTAACTATTAAAAAAAAATATGAGTTTTATGTACAATTATTACATGTGCACAAATAATGAATAAATCAAAATAAAATATTATAAAAAAACATATTCAAAAAATATACCATTATAGTCGTGCTCTGTATAATATTCTGGTTCATTTTTATTACTATTATAATGATATTCTTCAAGATATGGTAAAACGGTCATATTGTGCAATTCATCACCGTGAAGGGGAGGAATCGGCACCCAATCGTCACCCTGTTTAGGAGGTTTCCGCTGCATCCAACTAAAATATGGAATAATTTTACAAAGCGGAGAATATTTTACAAGTGGAGAATATTTGAAATAAATTATAATCTTACGATTGCCGTCTAATTTCTGGAATTGATAATCGGGATTCGGGTTCTCTTTGAAGCATTCCACGAAGTAATACCTCGAGCGTGCTTCCTAATCCTTCGGGAAAAGTATATTCAGCTCGTCCGATACTTTCGAACAATCGATATATTGTATCACCTTCAAATGGATATAAACCTGTTGTTATATTATATCTAAAAAAAATAATACGATTAAAATCTATTGATAAAAGTAATTAACAGTGTTCGATATCTACATAATAACAACAAACAATTATACACTAAATTATAAATAAAATATAAAAACAAAAAAAAAAACATTTTAAATTTTACATACAACGTAACACCGCTACTCCATATATCCACTTTGCATCCCGAAAACTCATCGGCGCCGTTCGCTATTTCTGGTGGTTGAAACGCCGGCGAACCTTGACCCGTATGACAGATATCTCCGGGCGAAAACGTGTCTAATGCCTAAGAAACGATACAATCTTATCTTTCGTATTTCAACGACGAACGATTCTTACGCGTCGCATTACTGCGGTGATATGTGATGAAATAAATTCACGGATAATGTATACCTCTGCGACTCCGAAATCGGAAATCTTCAACGTATGATCCAAAGTTAAGAGTAAATTTCCCGGCTTTATATCTTTATGTACGACGCCTTGGCTATGCAAGTATTCTAAACCGTCTATCAGTTGCGAAAAATAAACGTGCGCTTGATCTTGGGGAAATTTTTTCGTCGGCGTAGAATCCAGCATGCTCTGAAATCGTAAAACGAAAAAATGTAACCGATTCCGTAGGATAAAATAAAACTATGCGAACGATCTATAAGCGTAATTGCGAACGTACTCTAATTTTTTATTATATAATTCGTAATTTCGAGACGCAAATAGATCGATACGCGAATTATCCGTTAATTATATCGAAAACCTGCAGCACTCCGACGCAATACTCCATGATGAGATACATCTTCTGTTTATGATCGTTGACGATGACGTCGATCAGCTGAATGACGTTTCTGTGCGTCAAAAGACGAAGCAGTTGCACTTCCCTGGCGACGCTCTGCTCCCCGTTGGGAATGCGGCGCAGTCGTTTCCGCTTCAGTATTTTGGCGGCGCGACGGCACAGGGTTTCCGAGTCGAGCATCTCCTTGACCTTGCCGTAAGAACCTTCGCCGAGCACGTCGCCCATCACGTACTTGCCGACCATTTTGCAGCGCTTCTCGCGTTCGTAGACGACGTCCGCGCTGTCGACCCGCTGAAAGAACAGGTTCGACGGGTCCAGGTCGAGCTTTTCGATCTGCTCGTCGTTCAGCCAGGAAACGCTCGACGGTCCTTCGAGATCGAGCGGATCGGAGGCGAACGCGGCCGCCGCCGTCGCCGACTCCGAAGGCGACGACGGCTCGGGCGGAGTCTCCGGAGCCGGGGCTCTGGTCGCGTGCCGAGGCAGTCTCCCTCCGAGGGCGGACGCCGACGGGGGGACCGCGGGGGCCCGAGAACGACACACGCGCGGGTCCGACGCCGATCCCGGAGATTCGGGATTGATCTCGTGTCCGGGGGGCCAGACGTTGTCGTTCTCCGGTCCGCCGGCCCCGTAATATTCGGCGATCGCCGACGTCATGTCGTTCCCGGATCGTTCATCGCGACGGCTCCTCTCAATTTTTGACACATGCGATCGCCAACGTTGCCACCGTGAAAAAATATCGCCGGTAATTTTTCGCATAAAATCTCTTCAATCGAAAACTTACAGAAAAACGTAACGCGACACGACATTTTTTATAACGGTTTCAAAGCGATCGTTAGCGAATATCGAACGTAATTTTAATATAACAATTAAAAAAGATTTTAAGATTCGTTTACAAAGATACGTTTAAACTATATATTTAAACTAAAATAAAATTTTACTCGCCGATCGCACAATAAATAAAACGTTTCTAATTCATTTTTCACTGACGACGTTTTCTGAGAAAAATCATATTATAGAATATATTTTTTGAAAACGTTTATTTAAAAGTTTGCCGCGGTCATCGATAATCTTTACTAAATGCGACACTCTAAATTTGATTAATATCGACGTTGATATAACTTCGTTTTCAACATCGTACATAACGAATAAATTAAATTTAGTAAAATTTTCCAGAAAATACGGGATCGTTCGTAATGTTGGCGATTAGACTGGATATGCGCATGCGTTGTGTTGTTGCACGTGTCGTCAGTAGTGGCGGTGCCGCCGCAGAATGGTGTTGTGCATTTTTACGACAGTTTCGTTTGAACGCGAATCGGGTGCGGAAGCGCCGAAAAGCGCACCGCGCCGTCTCGTACGTAAAACTTGTACGGCGCCTTCCTGATCGAAGCTACACGCACGCGAACGGTCATCATGCCGCGCACAAAAAATAAAAATAGGCGAGGTATATATTTCGACCATTTTTTATTTTCATTTTTTTCCTTCGCATATTGTATAAATCGCGGTTCCGTATTTTCCTACGTTGCGTCGTTGTCGCGAACGACGTTGCAATATCGACGTCGCTTTGCGTCAGACCTTTCGTCTGACGCAAAGGTCTAAACGGTTACGCGCGCCGACCGTTCGAAGAATTCGTATGTAAAAATTCGCATTCGAGTTTATGGCGATTTTTTTTAATCGTTACGCGCTCGCAAATTGCGCGGGTAAAAATAGCGAACTCTTCCGTTGTTCGTTTCGTCCGTATCGGTTTGGCATTGAAGCGAACGGTCGCTAGAAAATGGCTCGCGAAGCGGATACGCGGGAACGCTGCCAGATTTAGTCGGGTGAAGGTCCCAGAAAGCTCGAAGACCTTCGCACGTGGTAGTCTGCAACGTGCGTGACGTCACGTATTGTGATTGTTGCGCCATCCGGTGACGTTTTGTCGCAACCGATCTGACGTTTCGCATAACCTCTACTTTTTGTAACTGTCAAAATCGTCGCTAATCCTATTCGTATTGCGCTTAAATCGCATTTTTCTTTTAAAAAATTCAATAATTCACGTTTTCGCTTCGTTACGTATCTTTAAAAATTATTCATCCATAATATTCTTTGTTTACGTATCTTTAAAAATTATTCATCCATTAATATTCTAAAACGACGATACGTATATTACGACTCCAATTAGTAATTCAGTTTTGTAGATTCTAAATATGAAAATTTTAAATATCGTTATTCGTTTCGAATAATGGTAAAAATATTAAATAGTTTCGCATTCGATTATTAAATTTGAAAACTTTTAAACAAAGAATAAAACGAATTACTACAAAGAAGAAAGAAGTCGCCTTTCAAATGTGAATTGGGAAATCGCTTCATATTTATAACCGTATATATGTCTCATGAATACGTCTTATTTTTTTCATTATGAAATTGCTATATTGAATTTGCGATATCGATTTCGATTGAACTTTTTTAAAAATGCAAATCATAAGATGCCATCAAACTTTAAATTGTGATAATGGAACATTATTTTTTACTACAATATTTAACGCAAACGATATGACACAACAGGTATTGCACAATTTTATGAAATATTTATGATGGTTGTTATATGTGATATCGCCGTGTATAAATTACGATTTCCTTATAATGAAAAAAATATTTTTAAATAAGATTAATTTTATATAAAACTACATTCGTTACAAAATTTCTTATAAAAAATTCAATAATAATTATTAAAATAATGTTTTTATACTAACGCGACTAATTGAAAAATGAAGATATCTAGAATAAATAAAAACTATTAATACTACTAATAATTATTTTATTATAAATTGACGTTTTTATAAAATGATAAAAATTTATAATTATTCGGAAATCTAGATTTTTTTAAACGTATCGGTTTTTTAAAAAATAGAAGAGTAAATTTGAATGTTTTTATTATGTAAATATTTACTATGTCTGCAAAAACCAAATTATATATTCGGATGGAGCAATTTGTTTTCAAATTGAAAAATTGCCATACCAAAAAACCATTTGTATACACTTTAAATCGTTTTGAACAGTAAATTATATTTGTATTTTTTTAATACAAATTACACCATAATGACGAAATATTTATATCATTGTTTTTTTTATCGAGTTATTGTTTCATTTATATGAAGATAATTAGATTATACGTTAATTAATGTTGTAAATTCTGCTACGTTAAAATGTCGTCAGTCGGTGTAACTTTCATATAACCCTCCCATTCGCTCGTATAATATCTAAATATATTGCACCATATGATTCATTTCACGCACTATACCAAAAATATATTAATTATTCATAAACTTAACATTCTTGGAACAAATATTTGTGTTTCATAAAAATATATTTGAACCCATTAATTATTATAATATTTCCTTTTTTCCTGCACGTGCTTAGTATTTTAATATTATTGAAGATTATTTTTTTCCATTTAATCCAGATATATAGAACATCTAAAAATAGTAGTATATAAATATATGAGTTTAAGTTTTCAAATCAAGTTTTTAATTATATTCATCAGTATCTCTGATCAAAGACCTTGAATTTTTGCATATTGGTATACTCATAAACTACTAATATATATGACTTGTTAATATATACATGTTAATTTATATAATTGAGACATATTGAAACAACAGAAAAAAATAACCAAGAAATTTTATAACCAATAGTTTATTTACTAAAGAAGATTTTCCGCAATTCATATTTATAATTTGATCGTTTTATTTTATTATGATATTTATGTAGTCGTTAACCATCTATGACTGAATTATTATAAAAAATCTAAACAACATAATATTTCGTAATTAATATAAATCTTCTCATATATTTTAAGAAAGTGATAGTCTGTGATGTCTGAAAATTTTATTTTTAAATTTGTAGGTGACTTGTTACACAAGTATAATAATACAATGTTTTTTTAATATACAACTAAAAACATTTAATTTAAATTAATAATAGCAGCTTAACGATACTAATTATTTTTTAGAATCCATCATAAGATTACAACTTGCTATTAATGCAATATATATATATATATTTGAACTTGACATTGTAATCAGCTGCTTAATTGATGTCAAGTGTAACAAATAAACTTCACGTTTTTGTCTCTCTATTCTTAATTTTAATTTTAAATTTCAACATAGAAACGAGATCCCTTTCTCTTTTTTTATTTATATTATTGCACATTAAAGAACAATGTTATGTAACGATGAGTCATGCAGGAATAATTTTAGTATTCCAAACATGTTAATGTTGTAATCTGTGACGCAATCGATGAATCAAGTGTTAAAACCCAATATTTTTATTCGTGCTATAATCAAATTGGAAAAATTGACGATCTTTGTCTGAACTAAAGTTAATCATTAAAAACTAATTAATACTTTTATATAATAAATAAAATTGTAGTTATAAATTGATTAATGTAATTATTATCGTTTCATTTTTGACATTTCTTTAGTTTTCATTTATATCACATATAATTTAATTTTGTACTTCGAAACTCGTATTTTCTTATCGTTTCTTAACATTTATCAGTGAACAATTAATAAAGTAAGATAGATATTAAAGTAAATTGCTATAAATTATCTCTTTTTTTAGAGCAAAGAAGAGAACAGAACGATTCAGCATCTGACGAAGAATCTGTCAATGAAAACACTTCAGAATGGTCTACACAGTCGGATAATAGAAGTATTCAAGATGAAACAGGTATTAAATTGATTTATAAATAAAAGTTTATTTTTTATAAAAAAAAAACTTGCAAATTCAATTTAAAAAAATGATAACGAAGATTCATATTAATATAATACAATAATTTAACATTTTAAATTTTTTTAACTGTTTCATAAACTTATACTTGACCTCCATATATATGCAATATTATTGATTTGCACCAGTGTTATCATGATATGGTTCATAAAATTACATTTAATAACAATTTAAATAGCCATGATAATAATATATTTAGATTATACGATTGTTTATTATGCAATGAATTTCAATAAATTTAAATATAACCTTTTATTTGCTATGATACTTATATTATTAACATTTATTTTCTTATTACACATAAAATAAAATTTCTTATCAAAATCATATTAAATTTTTTTGTATATATTACTTTTTTTTTAATTAAGATAGAGGATTTTGTAATTGTCAGACCCTGAGGTCATGTAGATACAATTATCTATTTATACTAATTTTCATTTAATTTTATTGGTACTTTTCGTCTCAAATTTTTAATTCTTAATTTATTATAGAAGACGTAGCAGAAGACACTGTTAAAACAATTGACCAATGTGAAGAAGCAATCTCTACCGCAGTCGAAGGTTTAAGTCAAAAGTCGGTAGCTTCAAGAGTTCGCTGCTGGAATGGACTGGCGAACACACTTAAATCACCATCAGTTTTAAGTATTTTGACCAATTTTCGCTTAACGATATCGGATCATTTAGAAAAAGCTTTAAAACGTCCAAAACCCGAAGAACAGGCTGCCGCCGCCGATGTAGCGGCTCTCATGGCTATACAGGTTTTTATCATACATTACGCATAATGCTATATAATATAATGCCGCGTTTACTTTTATTAATTTTACCATTTTCTCAATCTAGTTTGCTGGCACAGATATGTGTGACGAATTATGTAAAGATTTAAAACCAATATTACAAGTTGTAGCTTTAGATAAATCTGCAAATGCAAATGCTCGTGCAAAGGTATTTATATGTATATGAATATTTACATTATATTTACTAGAATGATAGAAATATATTTTGATTATTCGTTTTCTATATTATTTTTTTAAATCTTCTAAGTATAATATACGACGTGCAGAATCAAATAATACGCAATAATTTCCAGTCATATATGAAATAAACAAACAACAAAATACCCTTTTTAAAGAGCCAAGCAATGATTCTTCTATAAAGAATGTTTATACATATTCAGTTATATATACAACCAATTATCTGAATTTTTCTTTCTATAATCATGAAATTACCATTTATAAAAGTAGTATGTGAAGCACGCATATAGTATATGAAATAAACGAATATATTTTGTTTAACCAAACATATTACATATATATATATATATGTATATATAGAATAAGATGATTATTTTATATCATTTACATATTTCACTACAACTGTAAACAGTTATTACATATATGTATGTAATTAATATTATCTTTTTTTTTTAATCGTTTACAATTTTTTTCTAGTGTTGTACAGCATTAGGTTTAATCGCATTTCTAGCAGAAGAAGATATTGGTAATATTTATGATATAATGCATCATTTTGAATCAATATTTAGCGGTAGCTATTTGAAGGTATATCTAACTCTGACTATTGTATATTCTATTAACATATTTTTTCTAATGGCATGTAAACGTTATAAATTAAAGCTCGTATTAACGGCATATTTTCAGTCCAAGGTCTTGTTTTTGCAAATCTTAAAATGTCATTAGAGAAATAATGTTGATCTCGAATACCTTTCAATAATAAAAAAAAAAGGTCAATAAAACAATATTTAAAATCAATATAAATATTTGTAGGGTGATGGCAGTATAAAAAATAACGTAACAACGGAGCAGGAAGCACTCCACTGTGCCGCATTATCATCTTGGGCACTTTTACTTACGCTGTGTTCCCCTGGTGATATTTACATGATGATGGGAGGATCGACCAACAGTTTCTCACCGTACATTAAAAAACTATTATTATTTTCATTAATTGTAAATTGCAAATTATATTGTAAATTTATTTACATATCTTTGGTGCAGGTCGTTACGCCAGCTGAGCGGCATGCTAGCTTCACCTGGACTGGAAATCAGATTGGGAGCTGGTGAAAGTTTAGCATTGACATTTGAACTCGGACGCGAACATTCAGAAGAATTTGGAGAACATATTCTCGAGCAACTGGTTGAAGATATGAAACAATTAGCAACAGATTCACATAAGTACAGGTATTTGTTTATTTTTATTTATTTTTTTTATATCCTTTTCTATATAGTAATTCTTTAAATTTTAATTTTTTGTCGACAAATAATGGTGATGAACATTAAATTATTTTGACTGCCATATGATGAATCTGCATTTCGAAGTAAATTTTATTGTGAAAATACAGATTCATCGTAAATGATTACTAAAAAGTAATGACATATTGTTTCTTTCAACAAAGATCACGAAGGTTAGGCACATGGCCAATTATATAAATCCAACTAAATAGTTTTGTGCCAAAATTCCAAGTCAACGTTTTACATTTAGATATATATTATTTAATAAAAATTAAATTTATGTTTCAGAGCTAAAAAGGATAGAAAAACACAACGCGCTACGTTTAGAGACATCCTGAGATATTTAGAGGTTAAAAAAAGTTTTTTTTTTCAATACATGATTATTTCGTTTATTCGAAAGAAGCAATGATTTCAACTATAATTTTATTTTACTATTTAAACAGGAAGACGATATTGAAGAAATCACATTAAAGGTACAAGGCGAACAGCTGCACATCGAAGGTTGGTGCGCCAGAAGACGATACAGCACACTCGTCACAATATTAGGAAACGGCCTTAATTCTCATCTCGCTACTTCTACGGTCCTACGAGCCACTCTAGGTTTACCTCCGCCTTCCATTGTCATTGAAACAAAGACTTTCGGAAGCCGAAATAAACTCTTAAGGGTATATATTAAATTCACTATGTTTCCTTATTACAAAAAGAAATCAATAAACGGTAGATTATATTTGATTTTTTTCTATATTTACAGCATTTACAGAATGCGGCAGCTTTTAAAGCAAGAACCATCACTAGAGGAAAAAATAGAGACAAACGATCCGCTGTAATAGCTTCGTATTAAATTCATTTAACTACTGAAAAATTATCATATATTTATTTACTCTTCGTTTTATATTTCTATTTAGAAAAATTATCTATTTTTTATTATTATTGTATTAACTTTACATATTGTTATTTTTTAATTTTATTTACATGTATAAAATGTACATATATCCATTATATGTACATATTAGTTGAAAGTTATTGTTTTTTTTTTTTAATTATAAATCATCGTTAATGAATGCTGTTACCATTATTTAAAAGAAATGTGAAAAGAAAAAAAATCAATAACTAATTATCATATGATTAAATTGTAAATATTAACTAATGTAAAGTTATAGCAAATTACAAATTTCTTCATATTATGACATCGTTCTTATACTTATTTAATATATTAATAATAATTATGTGTGTTTCAAAAAAGGGCTGTGCGTTAAATAAAATATACAATCAACCCTAGTTATAAGAAAAATTCTTAAACATAATAATTTTAAATAACTTTCGATGTGTTTTTTTTTATTATCAATGAATATCAAATAAATAAATCTTAAATAACCGTTCAATGTAGAGAAATTGTGTAATTTATAGATAAATTTTCTTCTTTTTGCATAAATATAAGTGTTCAAACATATATATATATTTTAATTTTTCCTCTCCCCATCATATTTATTTTAATTAATATTATAAAAAAAATCAAATCAACTATCACTGCATCTTCATTATTATCTCGTTTAATTTCAAAGGACTAAAAAAAAAACGCTCAATTTAAATAAGTTACTTTGGAACATTTATTACCTCATACTAAAATCTCATGCAAATAGAGAATAGAGTTTGACATATCTTACAGCAATGAAACAGTTTCCTGTAGCAATCATTAATTCTATTACATACTTTTAAAAGATTTTTTTTTATAATAACATCAGAACCACGAAATAAAAATGATAACATACAATTTTCATGAAAACTAAAACAGACAAACAAATTGCAAAACTAATTACACAATACTTCAATTAATACATAAAAAAAATCAAATCTCTCCAAAATTAAAAATAATTGATTTTTCTTTTAAATAACAACTTTGTATTCCATTGGTTTCATTGTATAAATATGATCGCGATAAATACAGATTTACGATTCTGACCATTGCACTTTTGAAACTGTATTAGTATGTATCTACAGTAATCTTAATTTGGTGCTGCATATATTCATTTATAACGAAATTGATATTAAAATTTCATAAAAATACTAGAATCGCTCACACATTAAACAAATATTCTGCATGAAAGCTTTCATATATATACTGATCGCAATCCACACACTGACTAATAATGTTATGGATATTTATACGATTTCATGCAGAATATTCAATGTACAAATGAATTGAAAACGTAAAAAAAGAAAACTACAAAATCTCAGGATAAATAGATATAGAATTGTTTAGCGATGAGGTTTTAAAGATTTCTATATTTTTTATAATTTGGTTCGCGTAAGAAAATCGATACTATAAAAAATGTACTCTTTTTTTTTCAGACGGTATAAATGTTGATAATGGTTAAAAAAATATTATGTTTGATAATATTTTAATTAATAAATTTTTTTTTTGTTGAACTCTATGTATAAATTGCACTTGGTGATTGAAGGAATTTATCATCATTATCGTCGTCATAGAATTATCTACTTTTAACATTAGCTATGAACATAAATAATAATAATAATAAAGAGGAAAAGAACAAATACAACAAAAATACAACTTAATAATAATATTACACGATTTCACATTATGTTTAAAAAAAAACAAAAAATAATAATTTAAGAGTATTACTAAGTTACTAATAAATTCGTAATTGTTCTCATTTAATAACAATCATACATAAATAATTACATTTAATCTTATTTCATCTTATTCATTCACTGTTGACTTGCAACTCGAATGAAACAAGTTGCTGAAATAATTCACGATTTTTCATTTCTTTCTTTCTCTTTTTTTTTAATATAACAACAATACACAAATAATATATGACTTCATACGGTGTAAAATATGAATATTACCATTTTTTTCATCATTATTATTATTATTAATAATATATTACATACTTTTAGTATAAAATATTGGTACTCATATAAATATGAAAGCTCATCAATTTCATTTATTTATCATACGATAAAAAAATATTTGCCCATTGAGTGTGTTCACAGAATATCTAAATATTGGACGTTTAAATTTAAACATATGAAACAACAAGCATATTTTAATAATATTTTATCGTTTTTTTTTCAGAATAAACCTTATATTTTCATATACATATATATATATACCATATATATATATTTTCATATTTTTAACACTCAATTTTATTTATTTATTCATTTCTCGTCATTTTCTGAAGTTAACATTGCGTAATTCATTACATTTCAATCTGTTTATTAATTGCGAAAATTTGCAATCATTTACAAATAACGGGTCTAATTAGGATTTATACGAAAAAAATATCATTTTTTATCCTCTTAATGTTAAATACACATATATATATATATTTGTCGAAAATTTGATAATTAAAAATACTGAGATCATTGTGTGTCCAACTCTGTTGATTCATTTTAATACAATTTTTTTTAATGCAATATTAACATTTTATTACAAATTGTAAAGAAATACATATATAATGAATTACGTTAACATCAGAATACGTATATTAAATGGATACAAACACTATACAATATTTTTTTATTGTTAATTATTATTATATAGAGAAAAAAATACATTTAATTTCTCTTTATAATTTTCACTTTGTCCTGTCAAAAAATCGATCATTTAATCATTATAAATTGATGTAATATTAATGCACATTAAATAGAAGGCAATACTTCAACAACCTTTTATTGAAGAAATGAACATTTAGACCAAGCTCAATCATTTTGTGAATTAAATTTAATGTTGATACAATTCGGTCCTGTTCAAAACTTCACATCGATATTTACTTAATATTTATCTATAACATATATATATATATATATATGTATGTATGTATGTATTTACATAAAAACATTTTTTTTTTCATATTTACTCTCTAAATATATTACGACATATTACATTGATTAATACATAATTCATGGTAATTCAAGTAAAGCTGATCTTTCTTTTTAAATTAACACTTCGAAAACGAAAATCTAAAATGAAATTATTGTTTTACAAAAACTATTCAAAATGAAAATTTTAATATAATAAAAATAAATACATATTTCTAATATACATATAACAGAATAAATTGCTTGTTACGCGTTAAATCAAATATATTAAAAAATATAAAAATACAATTGGCCGGAATGGCTAATTCATATATACAATTATTACATACCAATTAATGCCAATTATAAATATTACATATTAAAACTCTCACGACTAGAAATAATCTCAGTTCACTGAATCAGTGCCAATTTTCTATATTAAATCTTACCATACACTAAATGCTACTAGCTCAATTTAATTTTTTTCGGCGGAGCTGGTGACTCGCTCTTCAACGGCACGTTGAGAAGCATTTCTTTATATTCAATATTTTCTTGATCTTCGGATTCTGAAGAACCATTTGTTAACTCTTTCTGTAAATGACAAAAAAATGTTTACATCATATTTGAAACAAATTTTGCGACATACATGAATCTAATCTGACTATATTAGAGCTTATTTTTATCTGTAAAAATATGCTTTAATCAAATATCGATCAAATGGTTGATAAAATGTTTTATAATCTTTAGTACAAAAAAAATACATTCATGAATATTATATATTTTAATACTAACAATTTAATAAAAAAGATTGAGACAATGGATACTCAACAATACTATTATAAATAAAAAAACATTTACAAAATTAAAATTCAATAAATAAATGTTTGATTTGAAAATTACTAGAAAAACCATTCATTTTTAGAAAATATCAAATTTTATAGTATCAAATAATAAAATTTAAGGCATTTGAAATAAAGAAGCATGATTTTCTCAACTTATTAATTCTAAAATGATATTAGACATTAAAATACCTCAGACATAACTTGAATGGGTGCACTGCCTCGATGTGCTGCAACACGATGTTCGATGAGATAAAACATATATTCATCATATAACAAACGTATAAGATGGAATGATCCAAATGATGCCGCTGATCGTAAAGTAAGATCACGTATAACCATTGAACTGTAAGAAAATGTAATGAAAATTATAGTTTAAATCTAAATAATTTTGAATTACATAAAACATACTAAAACAAAATATTACCTATAGAAGCTCCACTTCAATAAAAATTGTCTAGCATGATGAGCAAAATTTGGAGAATTTTCGTGAGGTCGTAAAACTCTACAAACAGTTGTCTCCAACCAGCCAGCCCATTGCTCCAAAGATGCTTGACGTTGTAAAGTACGTTTAAAGTCAGCTTCCAATGCTGTAACCATACTTACTGGACATTGACATACCCAAGAAGCTTGTTCCTAAAATATAAAATAGTAGAAATTTGAAGAAAAAAACATACATATAAAATAACATACATACATACACACATACCTGTACATTATGAAAATCCACTCTATTGAGATCAGCAAGCATTTGATGTATTTGTTGAGAATTATGAAGTACAGCACGAGCTGCTTGAGCAAGATGATTTAAAGAAGTATAACGTCTTAAAGATTGTGCCATTGCAGCAGCGGGGGCGCTTTTAGCTCTTATCATTCCTGCAGGACATCCACTCATTGCACTAACTAACCAAGATTCTAACCCTATAAAAAATATATAAAAAGTTAACAGCATCAAACCATATACGAATAAATTTAAAATTTAACTACAATACCTTTGGCAAAATTACGTATCGCCTGTGTTAAAGGAGATGGTATAGGCCGAAGAACATCAGGTAGAAGAACCTGAACAAGTTTCTGATAAAAAGCAACATCTACAGCACGAACCCATTCTTGAATTTCAGTCATTCCACATAATTGATAAAGTTTGGTTCTATAATAACAAATTAATTATGTTTTATTTTATACAGTAATTATAAATTTATATTATAAAATAAATAGCTAAAAATATTACTTTGATAAATATTTTTCTTCTTCACACTCATCAGAATCATTATTATTATTTTGTCTCCAAAATTCACGCCACAATGATTCTACAGTGGATAATTCTAATGATAACACTGCATCCAAAAACGCTTCACAATGTTCTCGATAAATAGATCTAATAAAAAAAATAACATTTCATATATTTTATTACAATTACACCATTAATATATACAACTAACCTGAAAGTATCAACATCTTCGAGAGTACAATCTCCTGGTAATGAACTTGTGAACTGAATTTCAGGAAAATTTGGTATAGCGCCAGTCCCATCGCCAAGATACTAAAAAATATGTTATATAAATATGATAACTACAACGTAATACACAAACAGGAAAAAGTTAAATGTTATATATACTTGATGATGTTGATGCATATGAGGATTAAGATTTTGATTTGTTTCTGTACGATTTTGAGGTGTTGAAGTTGAAGCTCGATTAGGCACACGATTCCCTGAATTTTTATGACCAGAAGCACCAGAATCACATCCGCCTCCGCTATCATAGTGCATCGTTGAATTACTAAGCGGTGAACCTGGTTTAATTCTGATACCATAATAATGATATTTTGAATTTCCCCTTTAAAAAAAAAATAACAAATCACAATAATAAAAATTAACTATACATTTGTAATTAACATTATACATTTAAAATTAAAATACAGCCTACCTTGTGCCTAAACGACGTGTTCGTAAACCCATGAACACTGATCTTATTAGTTTTCCAAATGATGCAGCATTCACAGGCTCCAAATCGCGTTGAGCACAATGACCTAAATAGTAACTATAGAGAGTTGATCGGGGTAAACTTACGCCTTCAGCGTTTTCATAATTATCAGTAAGCCATTTTACCTAAAATTCAACAAATATTTTAAAGTTTATATTTAGACATTTATATATATATATATATATATATATATATATATATATATATATATAAACATAAAATATTTAATAGTTAAAACATACATTTTTCGATCTAAAAGCAATATTTTTTAAAACATTCAAATAAAAATACCATTAATATATATCTGATATAATTAAAAAATAATCTAAATATTTAAATAGAATCAAAAAGTTCTAATATTGTTAATAAACGTTAGCAACAAATGGATTAAGCAACAAAGTGCAGTGCAATATTTTAAATCAACTGTATTTTTTTAAACGCAAACATTAAATTTATGTGTTATTATTATATATAATATGAAATAAATTAGTTTCATAAATATGAAGTTAATATAAGACAAAATTATGCTCACACTACCGTGAGAACCATGCAAAGAAAATTATTAGAGGCAATTGTAAACTAGCTACATCATGCAATTAGATTATAAAATATATTAAAGGATATTTTAAAATATAATAATAATAATACAAAAAGTTTACCCTATACTATACTACATACTTATTAAAAATTTCAATTTTAAATAAAACAGTATTCACTATGAATAAGGTCGCCCTAAGAGAATATATAACTATATCAAATGTTAAAACTCGTTAAATAAATTAACATTCAAAAAATATACCTGAAAAACTATATATAAATTATATATCCTAAAAATATTACAATATATCAGGTCAATAATAATCATGAGCGGCCCCAAACATAAATATCTTTGCTTCCTACTAAAAAATTCTAAAAGTCTACAGTGCAAAATATCAAAAATTAAACATAAAATAAAAATATAGCTAAAATGTGATGGAAAACGACACAATAATTGATCGTTATGTGATATTATTCATAAATTAAAAACAAAGTATTTTTTTATATTTGAATATATTAGCCGCCGGTCCGGCGATCTCTCGAATCCGGTACATCCGACGGCAGCTCAGACTTACTGTGAACTGACTTACAGTGGCTGGAGAACTGCGTGTGGCTAATGCCGTTGACTGTGTTGTGGTTGTTGTTTGTTGTTGTTGTTGTTGTTGTTCTTGTGTTACAGGCAGATATGACACTTCCTACATTCGCGACGATCCAGGTATTCAATGTCGATTCCCATCATTTGTACGTATCATAGAAGGTAAACAGAGACCAAAACCGACACATACTCGGGTTAGCTATTTTTTATAAATACACTTATTTCATACATATTAATGTGTACGAATATACATATAAATATATGTTCGATTTGGCAGATATAAATTAGGCCATATTGACTACGATATCATAATAGCAATCGTAATGTTTTAAAAAATGTATACATATACATCAGACGATATCTATAAGTTATGCAATACTAAAGATAAAATATACTTTCTATAATATAATATTTATCAAGAATATGAATTAATAAAACCTGCCAAACCCAACACGTACTAATACCGATGATAATAACAATAATAAAATACTGATTGTACTGGGTAGCAGGTTCAATTATAAGGCATATTGAAAATAAAATATCGTTAACGCTAGTTTAAATAATTAATTTACTAAACATAATCTTCTTACGTATGATAAAGTGCTGTAAAGTTCCAATGTTAACCAGCAATATAATATCATGCGCTTTTAAAAAGGAAATTATTATTTAAAAATTTAGTCATTCCCTGTTTTAATGATTATTAAAAAAAAAATCATAATTTCAACGTTTCTCAAGAAAAATTATGAAAAATTATTTGTTTATCAATTATTTAATGATCACAAAATATCGACCTATTTCTATATATGATAAAACCATATGAAAAAGAAATAATTTAAATTAATATTATTCCATAAAAATATTATTGAGAAACGATGATTAATGGTTAAGTTTTCCAATATTAGTAATTTTATATTTGAAAAATATTCTAAAATTATATACCATGCAAAATATCATGCTATCAGCATTAAAGCGCTTAATTTAAATTTTTAAAATCAATGAAGTTAAATTAAATAATAATATCAAGGAAAATGACAAATCAACTTTCTTATGCCTTAGATTATTTCCAAAACCTGTCTCCCATGCAAATAAAATAACCCTAAATCTCAATTAATACAACTTTTTTTACATTTAATTATAAAATAAACAATACTCCAAGCTAAAGAAGGATTTTTTTTATTCTGTAATTGTCATTTTAACCCCAAAATACTAAATTATCACAATATCCAAACCAAATAAACTTTACATTAATAAGACTTATAAAATACCATAAGTATTCCAGGGTTAATAAAATAAATGAATTTATTAAAGTAATAATTTGCAATTGAAATATATACAAAAGAATAAAATGTATTAATATCCCGTATTTGAGAGAAGTTAAAATTTCAAATAAATAAAGTAAACTTACCGCCGCAAGTGCTTGAGGTGATGCTTTGTGAAGTTGAGTAACCGCCTGAGCTTCTTCAATGGTTGTTGGCAATATATATTGATGAGTTGTTGGATGTTGCGTTGTAGTATATGTACTCCATTGTCCAGTGGAATTATTTCCAGTCGGAGCTGTAGCTACAGTAGTATTATTGGTGCCACTTGCATATACTGAACCACCTTCTCCAACAGCATATAGTGGATACGTTGCCCTTTTTTAAAGTAATAAAAAAAAATAATAAATATAAAAAATAATAAACAATAAATAAATATAATCACTAACATTTGTGTCTGGCCTTGGGCTTGAGTATACAGTTCTTGAGGTTCGACATATTGCACGTGATAACCAACCCCACCATCACCTTAATAAAAATAATATTATATAATATAAATATTATTAATAAAATATTGCACATTTAGAATAAAAACACACTAAAAAATTATTAAAGTAAATTAAAAGAAAAAAATCACTAAATATATATATATATATATATACATAAAGAAATGTAGAAGATCTAGTAGTACACAATTTTCACTTTCTGAAAACATTTAGTAATAATAAATATGTCTCAAATCCAATAAACGTAAATATTAATGAAAAAATAAATATATATTCATGTTAAAATAGAATATTTTAATTGTAAACAACAAAATAATCCAAATAATAAAGTAATGAAACGATTATTCATTACTACGGTACTTGAACAAAGGCCGCGGAGCCGAAGAAGATATCGGGCCCCTCACGATTCGTGTGTTCGGAGACAAATGAAACAAAATACTACCCACTTGCTGAATAAGCTTGACGATATCTAGCCATTTCCATGGATACACCCTTGGGTTGCCAACCGAGTTCGCCCGACGGAACGCTTGCGGAAGCGAGACCGAACACCGAGCCGAACCTCTCCGGGAGTGAAAGTGTTTCCCGGACGACTAGCTCAATCTGACTGGCTAGCAACAAGATACTAGGATCTCAAAATGCCCCACCCTCATACCAGAATCTTACTTCACAACGACCCACCCTTCAGTTTTCACCCTCACCGGAGCAGGTAATACAGGTGAATTGATTCCGGTTATTATCAGAGTATGATAAATACATCATTAAAAACTATAATTTTTGCAGATATATATGTCAAATACTAATTAAATATAATTTAAAAGAAAATCATAAAATAATTAATAATTTAAAAAAATAAATTAAAAATAATATTTCTCAATTTTTTTTAAGACATTTAAAAAATAAATTACTAATTTTAAATGAAGCTAATGATACTAATAAAGATTTAACAATAAAACTATTAAACATAATAATAATATAATGAATAATAATAAACAAAACAAGTCCATCCCTGGTACTTTAATATCATCAGGTCAAAGTACGCAACCCTCAATATCCCCAATTAGAGCTAAAATGAGTATTAAAAGTACAACAGTCTCAATTTCACTATTAATTAGAAGAGTAAAACTTGAATATTAAATTTTAATATATGTATTCTTACCAACATATCCATGCCTTATGATGAAAAAAAAATTTTTTTTTTCAATTATACACATTTATAACGAAAAATATTAATGAAACCTATTATTAGAACAATAATTGGCGTGTGAATTATGATTAAATATAAAATAAACCACAAATATTCGAAAAACATATAATAACAGAGTACACTTTAAAATCAAATAAAGTACACTGAATTGTCAAAGCTCAATTTCAACAAGTAACAAAAAAAAATGCACAAAGGCAAGCAGGTAAAAATTTCTAGACCTTCATTCCCAATTTGAAACGAAAAATTCGTTATAAATTTTAAAGGAGGGTGAAATGTAATTTCACTGTGAATACAAATATTTCATAATTTAATTTATTTGAAAAAAAAAATATTTATAATAATAAAAAAATAATAATTTAAAATAATATTTCGTTCAAATATTAGTAAACATGTAATTCATTCATAATAAACACTAAATAAAAATTAAAAATAAACCAATTCAAAATAATCTGATTTATAATATTTAAAAAGTTTAAATGTTTAATATTTGCAGTTAATATACTGTTTTAATAAATATTTAATACATATTTACTTGCAATTTATTATAAAATATATTTTATTAAAAAAATATATTATCAAATAATAATAAATATTGTTATATTCAAATTTATATAGAAATTACAAAATCATTATTTTTAATATTTAAAATATAGAATTATTTTTTTGGAATAATAATAAAGCATTTATTGTCTTTTGTCATTATTAAAAATCATGAAATATTTTTTTTAATTATATACATATATATATATATATATATATATATATATATATATATATATATATATATATATATATATATATATATATATTCTTTAAAAATCATGGAACTCAATAATTTAAATACATTATTATTATTATTATACGATAAGACAAATACGTTCATTCAAATACAGAAGACTTATATTTGATTGAAGATAAAAGTAAACAAAGAAGTTGTACAACAGCAAATAGTATTTTTGAATTGAGAAATATAAGAGATAAACCCAAATCACAAATACTCCCTTTTCGCAAAATATATATAGCAAGGTGAAATGGGGATGATCAAATATCACCCCCTTAACAGCAACTCAGGTGAAAAAATCCTTTATTAATGAAATGCGACAAAGAACCCTTCATTTGTGAATGGGGTGGGATGCACTTTTACAGATAACTATATGTAATATATTAAAAATGCCAAATCAATCGTGAACTTCATTTGATCATATGCAACTCACATATATACAAAATAAAGATATTATCTGGTCAGGAAGGGGACGCACATTTTTGTAAATATATCGAATACAGAGAAAAAAATCAATATCAAATCTTAACAACAATCAAACTTATAAAGAGCACCATTAATAAATTATGTACGTTTGATTAGTATTTTTCTTACCGACTGGATTAACAGTTGTAAGAGATGTATAAGATCGAGCAACAGTTCCTTTGTAGCATGTAAAATATACGATGAGTATTGAAATATAACCAGAAAACGAGCAAGTCACCAATGAGGCACTAGATATTTTCGTGTGAATACTGAATCTGAATTTTTCAGAACATATATTACCAAGGGATTTTCAAAATCTGTTTCTGTTTTACATTAAATAATTCATTCCTAATAGTCAAACTATTTAAAGATATCTGATAAACTAATAGATAATTTAAAAATACATTCATTCAAATAGAACAAATTTTCAGTAAAGCTGTTATGGTAAACTTTCTTCAGAAAGTGTCCTGAGCAATTATAACAGTTATATTTTTATTTTTGAACGTTACAAATTAAATTTAATGTATTTTAAATAACGCCATTGAGTGAAAACGATTAATATGAAAACATCCTTAAAAAAACTATGAACAATAAACTACGTTTTTTAGATTTTAAGGAATTCAGAATATTTTGTTAGCTTTTATAAGTATTTAGTTTACTCTTTAAAACGAACTTCCTAATAAATTAATAAAAATAAAATATATAGTAAATATTTTATAATAACCATTAACATATTTTCTTGTGGAAACAATTTTATTTTTCCTGAAATTTAAAATTTATAAATAATCCTCAGCCATATTTTCCATTACATAAAAAATGCAATATGTGTAGATATAAAAAATACTTTTAATCCTGATTAATCATTTTGTACTACATGAATATCTTCCACTTGATAAATACAATAGTATAATAATGTAGAGATTGAAAATTACAACAATTTATACAACTAATATTATATTAATAAACATTCACTTACTTACTCATGTTTATAAAATCGAATAAAATTTAAAATGATAGACTCAATTGATGCCTTACCAGTGACAGCAATAAAGTGTTGGCCTTCAGCAGCTTGTACCACAACTTGTTCACCACCAGGACTACTTTGAGCAGAATCACCTCTTAAACTTCTAACATCTAACACAGTAACTCCATTAGCCGATACCTGTAATAAATAGGAACAATAAGTATAAAATTATTAAATATAAAAATATTTGAAAAGTACTTCATTACTTGTTGTATTGCACGTTGCAATTCTACAGAATTAGCATTGGCTGGTATTACAATAACATCACGAGCAACATGCTCCGCTTCCAATTCTGTAGGATCTTCTCCAGTCCTATTATCTTCATCTCCTTCCTCTGAAGATATGTTTAATGGATCGAGCTGGCGAGGGCTACTGTAAGCTTGAGTAGCCAAACGTGCTGACATATCACCTTCAATATTGACAGTATATAATGGTAATCCCGGCTCACCAGCTATATCGTCTTTCTCGCATTTAATAATAATTTGTCCTGATGTCGGATTTGGCTGTTCGACAATTATTTCATTGGTCGGACATTCGAAATCTAGAAAAAAAACAATCAAGAAAAATTAATCGACACATGATAAAATGTTTTGGAAGTTTGGTTTTATCTACTGATTAAGCGTCAAGCGCGTCATTAGAAATTTCCATGGCAGCAAGAAAATACTCCTCAGATCTCAGGTTGCTATGGGGGAGAGGCACAAGAAAATCACTATGGATACTGGATCTAATGCATATTGTCCTTGAATGCTTTTGTTCTGTTGATACTCCATATGTGTTAATATATCGCAAAACATAAATATATATTTCTAATACATAATTATATTATTAAAAAAAAAAACATTAAAATAAATAAAAATATTACAAACAACAAAAAGAGTACATAACAGTTACGGATGCAAAAAGAATAAATTTCATACAATAAAAAATAAATAATTATAAATACAAAATTTGTAATAAACATAATCTAAGCTCACTTTCTAAATAAAATATGTTTTCAAGTCCCATGATCGCTATATACAGAAAGAACACTGTAAAGCCAAAAGCAGTCAACGCAACTGACTGATATACCCTATTATCTTGTCGACAACACAGGTTGAGTACTGGTGCGTTTTATATTGATCAAATAATCTTTCCCGATTAGTATACTGTATTAATTTCACTATTTCACTGTCGATAGGACTGAAAAAAAAACTAAAATAAGGGGGGGCGAAATTCGTTCCCGCGGTAATAAAAATAAGGGGTACATTTGTTAAACGCCGAACAGGTATGTCGATTTGAGTTAACAAACTTCCAATTACATTGTTGCCATATTTTTATCCAAATAAAATTGTATAGTGTTACAAGAGCACTTTCAATATTTCCATAATGATTTTAGTGATATTATAAAAATATATTAAATATAACCTTTTACTCATAATTATATATTATGTATATAAAACGTGATATAATATAAATATACATTGTTACTGATTATTTCAACAATTATTGAACAAAATGAGATAGTTATTATTCTTCAACAGAACAATATTTTATGATTTCTACCTTTGTTTCTTTTTATAATTTAGTCAAATAAAAAATTTTGAAAACTTTTATCAATACAACATTTTGAATTGTAATATATTTTTCCCCTTTGAAATACAATAATATAGAAAATAGTAGGAGGGGGTGGAAGTTTAATCTATAACAGTTAGGGTTATATGGTTTGCAGGTCTATTAAAGTGCACCTGGTGTTCACCTTTTGTTTGATATAATACATGTTGATATGCATGAGATCACATGCAGGTTACAATATTTTAATAAATTTACCCTTACATACACACATGTACATACACACATAATAATATTTATGACATGCAAATCTAATTAAAATAAAATAATAATAAAAAAAAACATACAACGTTTAATACGCAAATAAAAATAAAAATTGTAAACGTTGTATAAGTAACAAGATTTAAAAAAAACCACCACCATACTGATAACATCACATTATTTTCCAAAAAGTTAAATAATATCTAACATTTTTTCCTATATTTTTATCAATAATTATTAAATTAAACCATTAACACATAAAGTATTTCACAGTAAAATTTGCTATAAATTCCCACATAACAATTATTTACAAGCACGAGAAAACAAAACAAAAAGAAAAATTTATAAAATAGTCATATACTTGTAACAAAATGACTTTATGATGCTAGAACAAATGTCAAAGAAAAATCTATTTAACTTTAATATCACCACAATCGAATATTTCAATGTTGTGATAAAAATACGAATAATTCATACATGAAAGAAATTCTAAATACATATAAACACATGCAAGTATTCATTACAACAATGAAAATTATAATAGAAAATTATGCAAAAAATCCAACACAATTGTATAATACTTCGAAAAGTATAAAATACAAATATATAATACCTGGTGTTAATTTTATGAAATCAGGAAACGAGCAAAATATATTTTTTTGTTATTTAATCGTCCAACATATATTGCATATTATTAGACCATAAACTTGAGTGCATTAACTGGGAATGTGTGCATTTTTGTCTAAAAGAAAATTAAAGTTATAACGTATAAGGTTTATTTTTTTTTATATGAAGTAAATTTGAAAAACATGTATATTTACAACATAAAATTGATAAATATTAATATATTCATATGTATTTTTTGAAAAAGCAGAATAATTTTGTCAAATCCCCTTTAATTCATTTAATTAAATAAATTATAAAAAAAATATTGATCGATAAATATTTAAATATTGTTCGTTATTTTCAAATGCATTTATTGACTTTTTGTTTAATTTATTTATTTATTCAATATAAAATTACAAAAATGTTAAAAAAATAAGATTAAATTTAATTTATAAATAATAATTATATAGCAAAAATTTCTTAAAATCCATATAAAAGATATTAAATAAAAATATAAATAAATGATGAAAATATTTGGTGTGACTAATATTTATTTATTTAAAAATTATATATATATATATATATATATATATATATATATATATATATATATATATATATATATATATATATACATACATATTAAGGAATATAAAGATGTTTTGTCAGTAATGATTATAATATATTAAACAAAAATATCATATAGAACAACTTTGAAAGCGATAGACATCTGTTAGTGGAATAACGTATTTTTATATAAATACACACGTACACACGCGCACTTTCATACATACATAAAATAATATAACACATGGTAAAATAGAATATATCATAATTAATTATTTTTAATGGTTTTTAATTTACATGTCAAAAATAAATTAATATCAAATACTCATTATTGAAATCATATATTTTATAAACAAGATTATATAGAAATCAAAAACTGTAATTATTATATTATATTAATTATATATAAATGGTTCACGATTAATATAAATATTGAATATTTTTCATATTTTTAAACAAAACATTGACCGTTATGTAATCATTTATTATTTTTTAATAATCAAGATTGGATTTTTATAAGGTTATAGAATTAAACCTCATTGGGCAGAATATAAAGATATATTATTAATCACATCAATAATATAATAGAAGAACACAGTTTTATATTTGTAATAAGCAAATTTTTTAATAATATTAAAATTAAATTATTTAAGTATAGGAATTCTAATAAAAATGATGAATACATTTCACAAAAAAAACAATGTTATACTTGTTAAAACAAATACGTAAAAAAGTAAAAACATGCTACAACAATAAACATCTGTATAGTAAAGAAATTCATGTAAAATTACTACAAGAATCAATTTTTGATAAATGATAATAATTTATATATAGGCGCTAAATATGTTATTTATATATATTTAGTCAATCGCTTTCTAGTTCTCTACAGAAAATTCTTTATAAGAGCTCTATCATAAATTTTAATGAAAAATGATTAAAATTAAAAAAAAATGGATAGACAATTAATTACCAATATATCCACAGAATGAATACAAAATAAAAATAAAATATTCGCTCTTTGGTTCATTTATAGATAGTAAAAAGATAATATAAATAAAACAAACTATAGAATTTCATTTTCATTTTTCCACCGTTTGAGAGAAATAACCATTCAAAATAAACCAAAATCGTCAATTTATAAAATCAATATTCAAAAAAAATTTGATCTTTGTTCTCGTGTATGTTTTATTTAATCTCAACAAACATTAATAGATAACAATAAAAATTCAAATATACTTTGAACGTCACTGCGATTCAAGAAACCGTCTTCTGCTTTTATAGTTGCCATGCACAGTCAATTGTGATCGTCCATAGTCATGATCGAGGATAAGGGAATACTTCAAAATCGAATAGTCAAACGCGTGCGCAAAATTAAATATAATCAAAATATAATCGTGCGAAATAAAGGGCGTAGTCTCCTAACATCTGAATCGAGCAACTGACAGCTGCCACAGGATGACAAAGAGAGCGGGCGAAGGGGTAAGATTGACAGCTGAGCGACGGCAGAGCAGAGTGGGGGTGGGGGGGGAAGGATAGCTATAAATACGAAGGGCGCAGTGAAGACTATGCGACGATCTGAAGATGGATACGAGGCTCTTTGATGAAAATTGGAGCTCACCCGTTGGCATAGTGCAGTGCTGAACGTTATAGTGCGGCGCTATAGTTGCGCGTGTTGTTGTGCCGTTGCTAGGCCAGTCGCCAAGGCTACGCGCCGAGAAGAGGGGGTCGGGGAGGGGCGCGACGCGGGGGCGACAAAACGCATGCGCAAAAGGGCTGCGCCCCCTCTCCCGTCGAAGCGCGCGCGCCCCCAAGCGCATCCCGAGAATTATGGCCGACATTCGGCGTGTCAGGGCCGCTGCGACTGAAAACATTTCGATTCTTTTTTTCAAATATCTCTCAATTTTGGTTCGAATCCGCGTATTAATTTTCATTTTTAAAAATAATATACAATATAACTTATATAAATATATATATATTAATAATATTATTCTTTAACGATTGAAGTATCATTTATGACGTGTGTTATATAAATATATGATCGTATTATATTACTGTTTGAATGTTAAAATATCGTTAACATACGATATTTGAAAATATCGAGGACTGATAATTTAAAAGTGATGAATACGAATAATGGCATAGACAACTTGAAAATTAAATTGAACGTTTTTAAATGATTGAAATTAAAACGATCAAATGTTAGTTGAATTATAAATATCTGTAATCAAAGTCAAATTATTTTTCTCCGGTGTTGCCATTAGTCAAAATTGTCAACGTTTACGTCACTTCGCGGGAGAAACGCACGATTTCAATAAAAAAGTAATAATAATCTAAAGAATAATACTTTGAATATTTACTAATCTAAAGTTTTCTTGTATATTGTTTTCTTTTCTTTGAGAATTTTTAAACAAATCGTTACTATTATATTTTGAATATTACATTTTGATTGACTCTTTATTTAAATTTAATATCACTGCTTTTATAAAATATATCATTATCGTAGAATAAAAATAAAACATGATAAAAAAATGTATTTTACATTATAATAACATTTAAAAAAGAATAAACAGTGATATAATTATAAAATATATTTATTTTTTCTACTAAAACTCAACTTTTAATTATAATAATAAAATTTAACGTCGTTTTATTATATTTTCAACATTAATGTTAAAATAACAATTGAAAAATATAAAATAACATTATAATTAATTTATCGATATATAATATTGCAAAAAATTGTTTTACATATTATTTCATAAACTAGCAGTATTATTATAAAGTACTCGTTAATCATATTCTCATTGCAAAAAAAAAATATTATTTTTGCTACATTTCAAGTATATATATTTTAACAAATTTATAATGAATCATTCTTAAATATTACATATTAATTAATTATCGTGAACGTACAAATACAAATTATAAAACCTAAATATTTGAACGATAATTATATAATTAATATGAAATATTCGCAAATACTTCTATATATATATATATATATATATATATATATATATATATATATATATATATATATATATATATATATATATATATATATATATATATATATATATATATATATATATATATATATATATATATATATATATATATATATATATATATATCTTGATTGTATAAAAGTTGAGAATCTCTGAGATACTTTCTTACTGTTATGAAAGTATATAAAATTATTTTTATCGCATTCTTTTATTAATTTGACAATCGTTGGTTTGCATGAAAAAAAAAGTCGTACACAAAGTAAGCGTTATTATATTATTATTATGCACGTTTTTTGACGGAAAAAAAATTCAACCGCCAACGCCGAGAAAATGTCTCTTTTGTTTGTCTGTTTGTTTGTTTTTTTTTTATTTTGCAAAACGGGGGGGGGTTAGGAAATTTTTTCCCTTTTTTCTTTTTTTTTCATAGGGTATTCTTGTCACGTTTCCCAAACGGGTTGATAAACTTGATACAGTAGTGTCACATTTTGAATATATATATATATATATATATATATATTTTTTTTTTTTTTTGTGCTGTTTCAACTTTACCCGGTTGTCTTTCCTGAAATACAATCAAACACATATTTATAAATGTCCTGAAAATGTATGTAGAGGCGATTAAAAATCAAAAGTTGTAAGTGCTCAATATAATATATATATATATATATATATATATATATATATATATATATATATATATATATATATATATATTGCAATTTTTGACGTAATCATTCATCACTCTGACTATATAAATATGATGTATAGAGAACCATATCGTTCGATTTCAGCAATAACTATTCACAACGGAAATATAAATTCTAATATCTCACTACACATCCATATTTTGTATTCGATATCATGTTTTATAGTCAAAAAAATATACCCAATATTTTTTCATTGATTAAAAAAAATATTTAAATATTAAAATAAATGATATTTATCGATTAATTTTTGTTAATAATAATAATGATATTTTAACGAGTCGTTTTAAGCGAAATTGCACAAGTCGCGTCTTACAAAAAAAAAAAAAGCGATCCTAAAAATATATTATCGGCCATTATGCGATTGTCCTGAAATATTCCACCGGGCGTTTTAAATGTCCCGCATTTTTTCACGTCATAAAAATGAGGATATTTCTGAAAATAAGTGCAAACATTTTATATATTTTTTTTTTCGCGCGTCTGACTTTTCTAGCCACAATAAATGAAACGATAATGCACGTGTATGATTTAAATGCTTTCTTTCTAAATATTTATATATATATATATATATATATATATATATATGTGTGTGTGTGTGTGTGTGTGTGTGTGTGTGCGTGTAAGTGTGAGTGAGAGTATGTGTGTTTAAAGTATATTTTATTGAAATTTTTTTTGATGTACATTAACTTGTACTTCAATAAAAAAACAATTGAACATACAAATTCAGCGGTTGCGATGGCTTTGTATAGTTATTCAAGTAGAAAAAATAGAACTAAAGAGCCGCAGCTATACATCCGAAGAGCCGCATGTGGCTCGCGTGCCGCAGGTTGCCTACCCCTGCTCTAATGCATGCTCGGCTCAGCGCTCAATTTTTGTACCTTTAAAGTTATATATTCTAAGCGCTTTTTAATCAAAATGAGGATGCATCCCTTTTTTCACCGTTCTACATGATTCCTTACATATAACACCGAAATCGCTCTTAAATCATTAATATTTATATATTATATACAAGTTATTTATTTCAATGAAAATATTTTTTGGCCTTTTTTATGATAACGTATAATAATATTATTAATTATTTCTCTTTTTCATAAACGATCAAATGTTGCATGTTGCGTTGAAATGTTTAAAAAGCAGTGTAAATCATGCTTATTAAGCCTATAATTAACAAACGCTGATATATTTCAGTCTAAAGGAAGATTTAAAATGTTTGATATTCAGCTCTATAATTAAATACGCCAAGAGAGAGAAAGAAAGAAGAACGATTTCGTAATTCGAAATGAAGCCATAATTAAAACATTTATTTATTTCCATATTTCAACCCTTAAACGCTATATGAAGCAAATTTATTTATATTAATAAAAATCATTACTAAAATATATCAAAATCAAACATTATTAAATATTTTGTATTAAAAGATGAATTGTATTATAATTATCAACAGATGGCGTGATTTGATTGTATTCAACTATTGTATAATATTTTTTTTAATATTAAAAATGTTTTTTTTTAATTCAAAACATTTATAATTTTTAATATAAATTACAATTAATTTTATATATTGTTTTATAAATATTCGTTATTCATTTCGTATATATGTTACTCTATTATATGAATGATTAATATATATATATATATATATATATATATATATATATATATATATATATATATATATATTCGTCCGGCGTCACAGAGGAAAATTCCAGCTGAAAAATTTTTCATCAAAAGAAAACGTCACATTTTTCGCTCTTTTCTTTTTTTTTACTTTTCACTTTTCACTATTAGTTGTCATTTGCGATATATACGAAGAGCAAGCAAAGTTTTCAGCGGACGATTTTCATGTGCTTGTCCCAGTTTTTTGAACAATGGAGCATTATTTCAGCGCCCACTATTGTTCAAAAAAAAAGAAAAACAGAAAAAAATAAGAAAAGGAAGCATCGCGCCAAAGAAATATTATATAATATACATTATATTACAATACTCATATACATGCGGCCTTGCAGATTTTTTTTTAATATTACGAAAGCCGCAATAACATATCATGCTCCAAAAACCACCCTTAAGTATATGAAGCAGTGATCAATTGTATTCTGCTCATGAATTATGTGTTAAAATATAAGTAGATTTATTTTTATAATTCTACTATATTTTCTAATTATAAACCCAAAGTGTCTTTTCATATTTTTTTTCTTTTATATAGCAAATATAATATATGATATTCTAAATAAATTGCTAAATTCATATATTACATATTTTATGCAGTTGTATCCTTTGGCCTCTAGCAGTTCTATTGTTATAAATGTGTATATTTTTCTCATATAAATTAAAGATTTTTTTTATTTCTTATTTACAATATATACTCGTATAATACGTTTAATCGGAAACGATCGCAACGTACTCGGTAATAAATGAAATAAAGTCCAATAATTTGGCACGTCTGACTGAAAAATATACGGACTTTAATTTTTTTTCATTCAATTACAATATTAACAAATCATAATTTTCACTATGGTATTTGTATTTTTTTTAATTAATTTTATATATTGTTAAAAAAATTAAAATAACCATATTTTCATGATATATCAAAATGTTCTCTTCTGGAATGCCACTACATTTCCATATTTAATATATATATATATATATATATATATATATATATATATATATATATATATATATATATATATATGTAATACGATATTCTGAGATTCAGTTCCGGAATCCGCGTTACGTACACTGCTGTCAAGATATAAACGAGAATTCCTTTCGTCGTCAACGAAAGAAAGAAAGAAAGGAAAAATAATAATAATAATAATAAAAAATAGGGAAGAAAAAGAAGAGGAAATAAAGGAAAGTATCGCATAAAGGGAAGTGACGTCGCCACATTTTATTGCCGGGAGGGCACGACACATTTTCTTATTTCCTGGAATTTTTTTATCACACCCCGTGCACGCGCGTAAGGAGAGCCGTTTCGGTATCTTTTTAGGTCAGATATTGATCGACGCTGCGTATTTGGGTTTTGAATTTCGCATTCAAAATGCATACTCAATGAAATTTATCGACTTTACACCCAGTTTTATTTTTTTTATTTATTTATTTTTTTTTTAACTTTTCTTTTTCGACTCTCTTTTATTTACACTCTTTTCTCGTAATGATCCCCTGATAATGATTAAATTTAAACGATGGCGACGATCGCAAAGCAAATTTTAAATTGCTCAATTCCGTTTACATTATTTAAGAAATAATTTTATAATGTCGTTACGTAAAGATCTTATTATATAAATTATATTTATAGATCGTCGATTCATTAAATCGAATCGAGTGTTGTTTTATTTTTCAGTTTTGTTAACCTTGAAACATTATAATCAATAACTGTTGTCGAATTTTGATAACAGATAGCGTTGTGATATGTGCGCCCATTTCAGTTAATTTTTTTCCCTTTAATTCTATGTTTTATATTTATAAATTAATTACTTATATGAATTATATATATATATATATATATATATATTTCGAATGATGTGTATTAAATTAAATTATTGGCTAAATTAATCAGCAGCGTATAGATTTCAAATCAGAGAAATTCAACTTTTTATTTAAATTTTAAATAAATAATAATTTAAGAAAGAATATTGAAAAATAATCAATATTATCTATGGAATCGTGTCATAAATCTGACAAAATAATATGATTTATTTTTAATTTTTAAAATTATTAAATATCATAAAAATAGAACAATTGACCTCATAAAACAGTCTAGACAAACTTTAACTTCTTATAAAATAAATATATTAACATTTCATCAGAATAAACTATTAATTTAATATATTATTTTGCTTTTATGTATTATTATAAACAAATTTTATAAAAGTCTGAAATATACTTTTAATAAGCACATTTATAATTTTAATGTCATGCGCAACGGTCGCATAATTAATATGTACAAAACTAATATAATTCATATTTCCGATTTAATTCCATGACATTAACTAGACAATTTTTTCCGATATTAATTATCTTTATTAAATTGAATTTTAAGCGATAAAAAAATGAAAGAAAAAACCCGAAAGAAAATGTCGTGATCTATTGTGCCATTATTTTATTATATCATGTTAATATTGAGGTCAAAGCGGTTAAATTAATACTTCGATCAAAGGTTCGACTGCTAAACTTCAATAAACGACATAATTAATGCCGTAGTTTAATTATTGTGCCGCTACAATTAAATGGTAATGAAATTTTATTTTATTTCATTTACGGTTTCACAAATTCGTGTTTCGGTGCAATGGTTTCCAACTTTTGGTACATCTTGCGGTCTATGAATAGATCCCGAGGGAATTAAGGACTATTGTATATGAATTTCCAAGTAAATGGATGATGTTTAGTAAGATAAATATTATATATAAACGAATTCTTCAAATCACTATTTTACGCTAAAATATCGATATATATATATATATATATATATATAACGACTAAATTACTGAAAAAAAAAGATGAAAAGAATTGATAACTTTTGACTGTGATTAAAAAATAAGATGAAAATGTCATTTAAAACTCCCGGGTATTAGGAAGGCAAGTAAATTGTATTTTTTTCCTATGTTGATAGGAAAGTCTATAGCATTTGCCAAAAGTTTGTTTGTCAAAAGGTTTAATTATCCCCGAGTAACACGGTTTTTACAACACTTGGTTCCTTCATCACGATAATGCACCATGTCATACTACATTGGTTCTCCGCGACTTTTTTGCTAAAAATTCGACTCAAATCGTTCTGCAACCAATGTATTTGCCTGATTTTGCTCCATGCGACATCTAGCTATTTATAAAACTTAAAAGGTCAATGCGGAAACGCCGTTTTAACACGATTGAGGAAATAAAAACCGAATCGAAGAAGGTCTTGAAGAATCCAGATAATCGAAAATTTCCACGAAAAGCATCAAGGCCGTGGACGTAGCCAGTCGAATGGAATGTGAGGAGGTGACACGGAGAGTACGGAAGACCCGTTTGCAACGTCACAGCACCACCGCTCAAAATGTATGGTCCTGACGGAAGTACAGGAGAGATCCGGCTGTGACGTCACTGTACCGCCGCTCGTTTCTGTGCTCCTAACACCGAGAATCCAGAAAATGGACAATTTCGCCTGAAGGAGGCGAAAAATCGAAAATTTTTCTAAGTCCAGGAAGCAGGGGGCGTGGCCTAATCCCGGTGAAGAGGAATCCTGAGGCCGGGGGTGTGGCCTGATCCCGGTCTAAGGCATGTAGGAATTCTGGAATGTAAAAGGCGTCTGTTTTGTAAAAAGATATAATTATCTCGGTTCCTTCATCACGATAATGTACCATGTCATACTGCATTGGTTCTTTGCGACTTTCTTGCCAAAAACTCGACTCATATCTACCGTATTCGCCTGATTGGGCTCCGTACGACTTTTGGCTATTTGGCAAACTCAAAAGGCCTTTGCAGGGACGCCGTTGCTTTAATTATTTAATTGTCGCTTTAATTATTTATATTTTATTATATACTTTTAATGAACTCCTTCATAAAAATCCTAGTTTGCGCAGTATAAAGAGAATACGGGAAAACTTTGAAAACTACCGGATTATTTTCTGAGATTTTTCATGGACCATAATTTAAACTCGCGAAAATCACTATTTTCTGAAGTAACGAAAACGACATTAAAAATTTTATATTAAAAGTCGTAAAAATGTTATACCAGAATAAAAAAAAAGGTTAGAAATCACTATTTAATCACATATATATGCATGTGTGTGTATGTGTGTATTTTAGATTCTTCTATGAGTTCTATAATATAGAAAGCGAGTCCTTTCACTTTCTAAGCTTTTGCAAACTTAGAATCTTTGAATACGATGTCGAATAAATTCAAAATGTAAAATATACAATATTGATGGGGGGCGGGGGGTAGTTTTATTGAAAATTCAGCTCGTTGAAATATCGAAGGGGTTTTTATTCAAAAAACGCCAACTCATACTCGATCATTCTTCGTTAAAATATATCAGGATTCTTTTCTTCTTTTTTTTTTTGTTATTTTTCTCCTCTCTTTTAATTATTCAAAACGTGTTATTTTAATGCAAAAAGGTCAAAGTTAATTTTATTGTATTATTTTATGCTAATTGAAACAAGTAAACTAGACGAATTCGAGATTAAAAATTTTATATAACACTAATACTCGTTAAAATACATTTATTATTTGTTTGTATAATTTTATTATTTTCACAATAAATGTAACAAATGATTCATAATCATAAAATTTAAAAGTATATATTAAATATTAAACGATTTATTTTCTTCCATTTTCAGTTTACCATTTTCGAAGTGATTCTAAATGTCATAAAATATATTTAATGATTTTCCTTTAAAAATATGCTCGAGAAAATTGTGTAGACATAATGATAGAAATCAGATTTATGTGTATAAAAGAAAAAAAACAACAAAGCATCGCCTTTTCTCCAAGGAACGTCCCTTTTTTAATGTTTTTTTTCTACCGCGATAAACTTTCATCATTCATCAAAAAAAAAAAAATTAATTCTATTTGAAGTACGTATTTTATCTTAGCGCGGATTATAATAATACATAATTTACACGCTTTTAGCTCGAAATTTTATTACGAACGTGAATTAAATTAAAATTAACTATTGAATTTATATTATTATTATTATTATATAGTATAATAATATTCATTTAAACATATATGAAGATTGTGTAATATTTTTTTTTTATTTTGCAGTATAAATATATATGGTCAGAAAAATGTCGGAAAGCTCGAGTTCAACGACCGCGCTACTAGGGGAATCCATAAAAAAAATGAAAAAAATCCAAGAATCCTCCTTCTGAATTATGAACACGTTTCCAAGGAACCATATAGTCGCCAGTTCGAAAAATATATTGCAAAGTTTTTTCCGAAGATTTTTCTTTCATACTACAATACTCATTATATTTTCTTGTTCGAGTATTAATAACAACTTTTACTATTAAAAAATTGAATTATAATCAGATTTATCGATTCAAAAATATGTAATCTAATATAAATCGTATTGAAATTTTTATTATTGTATTTGATGTCTTTTTTAATATTATATATATATATATATATATATATATATATATATATATATATATTGATGACATTATATAAATTGTGACACAATTACAAATATATTTTAGTAGTAAAATAATAATAAATTAATTTAGACGCGTGAAATGTGAATGAAAAAATTGTAAGTTCCTGTTGTTGGTAGTATTGAGGTCGTAGCGTTCGAAATGGCGGCCATAGCACGAATGCTAGTAGCTACGGGACGGTTTTCGTTTTATATATAATGTCAAGCGGTATTCGGGGGGAGGGGCGGTTCGGGGCGCGGTCGCGCGCGCGCCCTCGCAGACACGGTGGCGCCTCCACGCGGGAAAAGCGGAAAAGCTCAGCGCGGGCTCTATCATCGTTTCCATTCGCACACACTGCATCGTTACGATCGAAACGATACAAGTGATTCAAATATTGAATTTAATATTTATCGTGAAAGCGTTTTGAAAAATCTATTAATTATAATACGAATATAGAGTTTTTGATTTTTAATTAGATATTATTATTGAACGTCTTATCTATCATACCGGTGTAATACAATTGTAAATTTGCGAAGATAAATATGTAAAATTAGCATGACATTTTATATATCCGTCAATAACGAACCATATTAACCATGGCTTGTTGTGAGTTCTACTCACACACTTAGTGCAAAGACTTAATGCATATATAACGACACTATTTCTTATTTTGAATTTTTATTTTTTCAGTTGTCATTTTATTTTTTTTAATTTTTAATATTTAAATAGTAATTTTTGAAATAAGCTTGAAATATATCATTGAAATCAGATTTATTAAAATTAATGAAAAATGATTAATTCGTCAAGTAACTATAGCAACTATATCATTTTGCGATTGATTTCATTTCGAACAATTAATCCGTATATTTTGTAGGTATCTTCATCATAATTTATTATGTTTGATATATGCGCGAAAGGGTTAACGATGCATTTGAATCGTTCGTTTTGCTATGGTTTTCGCGCGGGCGTCCTTTTCGTTCTCGACGGGGTAGGGGAGGGTGGTGGGTAGGGAAAAGCGTGCGTCGCGCACGCGGGAAAAGCTCAATCGCATGCAGTCGGGGTGTCGGCGTCGCGGCGTCGCGGTGTCGTCGGTCGCGTCGTTCCCGTGGCGTGGCGTGGCGCTGCGTTGACGGCGAGGGGCGCATTCTCGTGCGAGGGGCGCGGGGCGCCGGTGATGCGGGCGAGACGGGCGCGTGGCGGAGCCCCCGGCGGCCGGCGGCCGCCGCCGCTCGCCGGCCGCTCGTCGCTCTAGCGGAAGTCGCCCCCCTCGCCGCCCGGACCGCTCCGCTCCGCCTGCCCCCCCTCGCACCACTTCCGCCCCGATGCAGTGGAGGAAGCTGGCGCGATTCAAGACAACGCCCGCAGGATCGTCGCGCGCGCGCAACATGCTCTGCTGCGGCCGCAGGAAGGTACGAACGACCGCGAATAAGGGCCCCCCAATACGACGACCTCGTGCACCTCGCGCTTCAGACGCGCTCAACCTTTTCTTTTCTCACTTTACGCCACATTCACGAAATTCTACAATGTTACCGACGTCGTATGAATGCATTGTTAATTATGTTTTCGATTCGCACACTCGTAAACAATGAATTATCAAAATTTAAATATCGGTGTGAAAGTTTGACAGTTTCTAAATAAATAAGGAATAAATTGAAAATAATAATTAAACGTATTTCTCACGTTTTCAAATCTTAACTAAATTTAATGTCCACTATAAAAATTATTATATATTAAATTAATCAGAAAAAATCTGAAATTTTATTCGTTTTATTAAAAATATATTTTATCAGTCTTATTCATTAAATCTCACAATCATTTTAGATTAGTTTAAATAGAATAATAACTATATATAATATATAAATAACATATTTTATTTGAAAATATATAAATAAATTAAAAACCTTATTATTTAAATATCATCATTTAAACAGGTATGAAAATTAACAATTTAATTTTCATATTCGCAATCTGTAATAAAAAAAAAACAAATATTGAAATTATGTTTAGATATTTCTTTCAAATTCATCGATCATAAAATTATATATCTAAAACTGTATATTTATGATAAAGTAATTTAATCTCGAATATTTCGTTACTTCATCTTTAAAGTTCCTCTTTATGAAAATTGTTTTAATGTTTTCCATCAAAATTAAATTCTTAAGTTTAAGAAAAATTCTCAAAAGACAAACGAGAAAAATATTTTAGAATATATATATATATATATATATATATATATATATATATATATATATATATATATATATAATTCTAAGAATTTATCTAAAAGAAATATTATACTACATGTAAAAACTCAATTTTATTTATATTTAATTTTAATTTACATAAAAATAAATATAGGTCACTTTTTTCAAAATAATTAACCGAAAGTAGAACAAACAATTTAACTTCGTAAATTAAAAATAAATTTAAATATAATATTTACCCTCTTATTTATATCATTTATTTTTATTTTTAAATTTTAAATATGAAAGAAATTATTAAAAACATTATACACTATATATAGACGATTCCGCAAAATGTTTTGCACGGGTCGTTATTATTTAACTGTTATATTAAACCACATCCATACATTATCATGATAATTAACCCATTATGTCGTAATAATATATCATAATGATAATTAACGGAAGACAAGGTTAAAATATAATATCTCACATTTATTAAAAGGTTTTTACATTTCTATTAAATATTTATATACATATTTTACATCAAAATGATTTCTTTTAATCGTTTAATAATAAATTTAATAAAAGATTATATTGAAAAATATTTATAAAAGTATTTTATATATGTTATGAGAAAATAAAAACAATGCATTTAATATCGAAAATGAATGAAGTAACTGTAATGCTAAATTTATTTGAAAAAAGGTTGAGAACCACTGTCGTAGCTACTTGTTTACGAGAGCACACACGCGTCTACGTTTCTTGGATCGATATACTCCGACGGCGACCGTCAGACGCTACGGACGCTTTTTCCTATGAAAATATCCAAAAAATATAAAATATTTTCAAAAAAAATAAACTCTTTAATATTTTTCACGTATTTTGCTTTATTAATAATAATAAATAAATTTAACCCCCTGAAAAAAGAAACACACAAAAAATTTCCACGAATTCAACAAAAATGCATTCTAATATAATAATTTCAAATTTTATCATACAAAAACATTAAATATTAATATTTTTAATTATATTATATTAATTATAATTATACAATTGACATAGCCGATTATTATACGAAAAAAAAAATCTCGAGCATCAATTAAACGTGAACGTATTTCATTATGAAAAATGTTTCATTTAATATACTATTATCGATTTAACTAATATTAGTTTATTTTCAAAACAAAAATGACTTAAATAACCATTGACCTCGACTTACATAATCTTCAGCTGTTTTTTTTCTGAAAAGATATGATGTCACAGTGACACATTATGATGATCGTAAAAACGGATAATATTCATAGAAGATTTGGAATCTGTTTTTTTTTATATATCTTATACAATAATATTCTTATGTCATTTTTTTTTGCTTTTGACCAAAATATGATCTATTTGGCAAAAATTCTTTGAATTTTTTAACTATTATTTTTCCTTTATATATGACATTTATTATATTATTAATATCGTTAAAATAGATTTTTTTTTCATATACAATACAATCATTTTTCTTTAATTTCTTTAATCATTTAAAAGTGCATCTAAATTAACTTTATACATAAATTTTGGAACCGGCTTATAGACTTCTTTTTCATAATCTTATTCTCGATGATTGATCTTAAAGGTTAATATCTCAAAAGATCGATTACTTTAGCTGTGTGTGATTGTAAACTTGCTAATTCATTACTAATTATTTCTATCAGTAATATATGTAATATTCAATAATTAATGATTTATTGAAAAGTAAGTAAAATAAGTTTCAGATTAAAAAAAAACATTTAACCATAGAGATTATAAGCTCTAAGCTTAAATGTTTTCTTATAAAGAGCTTTAAAATTCTAATACATCTAAGCTATATCTTGTTAATAATATTCATTTTTTGCTGAAAATAAATCACCGATTTGATTTTTTAGAAATCTTATTTATTTATAATTTAAAATATTGAAATGAACTTCTCGAACAATATTTTTAAGCAAATTTTATCTGAATATCTTTTAATGAATTAAATTTATATTATTATTTTCAGCTAAAAAAGTTTGAAGTGTAATAAAAGAAATTATTATTAAAACTTTTTTTATTACTTTTAAATACATATCGAATTAATGATAACACTTATGATTCGTTAGTCTTATAAACAATTTCAGCGCCAAAATATATAAATTTCAACTAGACTAAGAGTAGAATTTAAAAATCAAATGCGCAAAAGAAATATATATCTTGAAAAGGAAACCTTTGATCTAAAGTTTCGAAATTGAAAACGAACATTAACGGCTCTCGTAACCGTATTTGCTTACCGCTGATTTAATCCATATATATTTACTTAACGAAATCACGAAACCGTAAACCATTCGCTCGACCTATCAACGAATCCGTTCAATATAATTGATAATTATACGTATGAAAATCGATAATTACCCATACAAAAAAATGCATATTAATATTATATTGTATGTATATTTATTTAATATGATAATCGACATTGTTAATCCAGCACGTGATCTGTGGTTTACTATTTTTTTTTTTGCAAATAAATAGGTGATGAAATTGAATATTTAATAGATCGAATTTCAATCACCATAAAGAATCGTCAAAAGCGGTCACGATTATCAATATGAAATTATTATTATACGCGGATCTAATTATGAAATAAAAAAATAATAATTTTCTTTAAAAAAAATTGCAAAAAATATTCACAAGCATACTTATGACGATTATCAATAAAAAAAAATTAAAAATTTAATGTACGATAATGTTGAAATATTTCATATATATACTATATATAATGCTGAATGATGAATTTGAAGTTTCAATCTTGAATATCTTTTCTTTTTCTCTCGAATTTGAAATGTGGTATGTCAATTTGATAGTCATTTTTTTCCGCGAAAGATACTTTATCATAATAAATGCTATTACGGGGTGACATGTTAAGTCTTTCGGTGGAAAAAATCTGAAGGTTGGACGAAGAGCTGACGAAAAAAGAAATCAGCGCTAAAAGGACGCAAAAAAGGGCTTAGATATATATATATATATATATATATATATATATATATATGTATATGTATATATACATATATATATATGTGTGTGTATATATATATATATATATATATATATATGGTATATATATATATATATATATATATATATATATATATATATAGCTATAACACCATTGATTTTTTTCTATAAAATTGTAGTAGTAAAAAGATGATGTGATTGAGCACAAGATATATTACAATGATAATATTTTAAATTTAAAAAAATATATAATAAATATTTTAAAAATGTTGAAATTCCATTGAAAGTTAATGTAGAACTGGTGACTCAATTTTATAAAAATAAGTTGTTAATAACAAAATTGGTGATTTTTAATTAAAATATCATAATTGAATATTATTATATTAGAGATTCTCAAATTTAATATATTTAAAATTTTCAAAAAAAATATAAATATATTAATTATAAATAATTAATATATTTATAAAAATTTATAAATTATATATAAATTTATAATTTATAATATTATAAATAATTTTCAAATTTAAATTTACGTAAAATTAAACGTCAAATACACAAATTTCATATTAATCAAAAAAAAAACATAAAAATCCTTTTACATGTTGTTAATTAGGTCATAATTTATTTGTTATTTGATAATGAACACGTTTTTTGAATTAGCAATATCGTTATTTTATCCAAAAAAAAAAAAAAATATATATATATAATCACCTATGATTTTTGATCGTGTTTAAAACCAATAATGAAAAATCAGATCAAAATCAAAATGTACGAATATTTTTCAACTTCATTGAATAATATTATATTATATATGAAAAAATCATTATATATTTTTATATATGTCATATTTTTACAATATAATTTATTTTATCTATATGTCGCAAATATTGGAATTGATGTTTTTATTTGAATATTATTTATAATTTTATACATTTCAATTATAATTTAAGATTATATATAGATTATAAATATATAGACATGATATATATTTTTTTCAATATATGACAAAATTTCAAAATTTATAATCAAAAACTTCATACATATATATAAAATCGTGTGTGACGATTTGTCAAAGTTATGTCGAAATGTAACCAATGTACATACACACATGTTTAATTTACATTTTAACCGCAAGATGTTGTCGAAAACAAACGTTAAAACGTCGGTCGGTTTAATTGCGACAAGTTTGAAATATAATATCATACACTGTATATATATATATATATATATATATATATATATATATATATTGCTTTTACGTAATGACTCTGTACACTGTAATTACTTTTGAATAGTGCTACACCATTTTGAATATTTCATAAATGATATTCGGATGTATTCACGTATAAACATATCAAAAATTAATATGAATCCGAATGCCGGAAACCGTTGCGGTAACCGAAAGGATTCCGTCTCTCCTTACAAAAGGGCGGACGACTTATACAGATTTAATTAAACGTTAAATTTACCGTTTTATCCCTTATATGATTTGTTTTAATACTGTTTGATAGTTATGCGGTCAATTTTGTATGCTATTAAAATTAAATTTTTATTTTACATATACTACTGTAATCAAAATGTAAGGTGAAACTATCGTTTAAAACTCCCAGGCATTAGGAAGGCGGGTAAATTGTATTTTTTTTTCCTAGATTGGTAGGACTGTCTATAACATTTGCCAAGCGTCTATATATGTTTTTATTTCATACTGCATAGGTTCTTCGCGATTTTTTTCTTGCCAAAAACTCGACTCATATCATTCCACAACCACCGTATTCACCCGATTTGGCTCCGTGCGACTTCTGGCTATTTAGCAAACTTAAAAGATCAATGCGGGGATGCCTTTTTAGACGTCCCTGCATTGGTCTTGGACGAGGAGATGAAAACCAAATCGAAGAAGATCTTGAAGGCTATACCGAAAAAAGACTGAAAAAGCGTTAGTAGTATTATACTTTGAAGGGGATAATATTGATTTGGAAGAATAAATAAAGAATTTACATTTTATAAACAAATTTACCTTACTTTTTGATCATAGTGTTATATACATATAATTTTTTTTAAGAATATATATAGATTTATGTATATATATTATACTACATAAATGCAGACAAAATTTTAATATTATTATATAAAAGTAAAAGCCGCTCTATGATTGTCTGTATGGAATAAGGCATCTAAAATATCTTCTATGGCAAGAAATATCAAATTTCCGCTACGGCGATGATACTACTTCCTCCATTGTGGTCTTTGAGCCGAGTTACCAAACCGAAGTATGAATGAAAAGTTTCGAGCCAGGTTTTAAGTCGAGGAATACGCCCCCGAAATCGTTCGACACGACCAGGTGTTTAATCCTTTTGTTCCCGTTTTATATGATGAAATTTTAATCTTTGAATCGAGCGAACAAATCATATTGTGCCAATTGTGTGCGTTTTAAAATCATTTTGTATACGAATTAATATAGTTAATACATATTATATATTTTTAACTAATTAATAAAATGCCAAAATGTTAATCTCCGTACGTCGAACGCCGTCATCAATTTTGTATTCGAATACTTTAATCACAAACGCTATTACAATTTAAAATATAATATATTATATAATCGTTCAAAAACAACAATACAATTTATTACGAATATTTTCAAATTATTTTATATTTTTAAATTTTTCAGTTGTGATATTATCGATGTCGTCATGCAATATATGTATATAGTATACCACAAGCTATAATACTTTTCGTTTATATTATATATATATATATATATATATATATATATATATATATATATATATATATATATATTCTATAGTAATCTTAGAAAATCACACTCTAGGGCGATTTTTCGATATCATCCCAAAAGACCAATAGCGCGTGATATTTTTATTTATTTTTTTGAACTATATATATATATATATATATATATATATATATATATATATATATATATATATATATATATATATATATATATATATATATATATATATATATTGATACATCCATATAATGTCGGCAATCGCGTTGCTTAGCTTCGCAACTGTCGGTCGATAAAAAATCGATATATTAAAGACGTACAACATTGACGTCACGGCGTTTAGACGATGAAAAATGTCAAATGAAAACGGGATTCGTATTCAGACCTCGTAACGCGGCACTCAAATATCCAAGTTGCGCCGCCATTACTGCCCGTCATCATTGTATTAACGACGCCTACAATTTACGGCCATATCCCTCCACCGCATTAATATTTAATAACGGATCGATTACGCCGATGAAAATAATAACTGATATATATATATATATATATATATATTCATAAATTTATACAAAAACGTGTGCCTATGCATTTTCCAAAAAAAAAAAAATATATATATATTTATATATATATATATATATATATATATATACTTAATTATACCTTAATTGTGTTATTAAAAACTATTACAAATACCGAACGAACCGGTAACGTAATGTTGGGGCCATTATTGAAAAAAAAATGGTAGTATCGGATCGATAATTGCCATATACAGATATACCATAAATATTGCCGGAATGGTAATGGAGAGAGTTTTCATGAAAAATTACACGTTGTTTTTCTTTTCGTTTTTTTTTTTTGTTTTGTTTTTTGAAAAAATAAAAAATAGTATAAATTTACATATTTACGACCGATCGTCTAATTTACTAATAACGACGCGACGTAACGATTCATTTTTTACGCGCGTAAAATAATAACGAATACGTGCGAGAGAAAACAAGAGAGAGAGAGAGAAATAGCATAAAATGAAAAGGGGTAAAAAAATTTCTCGAAGCGAGAAAAAGAGAAGGGGGGGGCAAAAAAGTGAGGGGAGGGTTAATCGTTATTATCGATGCATAAGATTGTTTGTGAAATTTAAATTTTTCTGAATAACCTTTCAACTCGTTTAATCTTTTACATAATTTACTCGATTTTTTTCCCGTTCCATCGACTTTTCCAACCCCTCCTCTCCCCTTCCGTTACGCGGTGTTTTTCCACGGTTAATTTTTCTTCCTTTTGATTTCGCGTCATTCTTTTATATTTTGTATATATTATATATATATATTTTTTTTTTCACCTTGTCGTCGTCGAGATATCGTGAAAAATCGAGGTAAAATTTGTATTTTTTTTTTTAATGAAAATTTTAAGAACGGTTAATTTTCCTTTATCGAATTCGAATCTGTGCATGCCATTGTAAAAATTATTTTTTAATAAATGAAAATAACGCTGTTAAATATTTTTTTATACTCGCACCGTCAATCGAGGGTTGAATTAATGAAACTCTCCATTTGCGTAATCTTATTACATCATCTAAATTTGTTATTCTATGTGTAATGTTTCTATTGGACTTTTTGTTAATAATTTATTTACAAATATCATTAAAAATTTATAAATATACCAAACACGTGTATCAAATATACTTTTTTGATACAAACACACACAATACAAAAAAAAATATATATATGGTATATGTCAACCCGTATATAGAGCCGTGTTTTTCCTGACATTTTTATATTTTCTTTAGCCGGCACGTTCGCAAACGATGCGAAAAACCTCACGGTTAAGAATCACTGATGTACGTGAAAATGTGGGCAATTGTGCGTGTTATGCTCGTGTCAACCGTAATATTTGGCTTGACAAGCGTTTCACATGCGAAAATTGATACTTGTTGATACATTTTACCTTTTCTCGTTGCTGAAACTCGATTTGCGATAAGTTCTATTGTCGAAATTAACGATTAAATTCACGTATATATTTATTACGTATTATTTTTTAATATACGAATCGATAAGACGACAATACTTTTAAGATCATAATCTAACTAACTTATTTTTTTTTTATACAAAATCGAGTCACCAACTCTATGTTCAACCCTTATATACAACCCTTTTAATATAATAATTCAATCGCGTCTAAATATCGACTTAAAATATATCAAAAAATAATACAAAATTTATCAATCCTATATATAAATATAATAAATATTCTAAACGTTTATATACAATATGTTATAGTAGCATAATTAATTTTAATTGCTAAAATGTAAATTTTAGATTCGGATTTCATCATTAATTTCATACTAATATTTGATTAATGGTAATCATTTTATCGATAGACCTATATAATCCGCTCTATATTATGTCAATAATGCTTAACTTCTAATCAACATATAAAATTATTATTATAAATTATTTGTTCATTATATTTGTTTTTATATATTATTAATATTAAAATTCTAATCGTCATTTTTATTTCTATCTAAATTTAATTTTCCAGTTGCTTAGTGCATGCATCTCTAAATACCATATATCGTTCGACTATCGAAACCTAAGTTTATCAATTAATTGACATCCACTTACCAATTTTCTATTCTCATCTATCATTTATTCTATATAAACTATTGGCTTTTATCACCTTATAATGTCAAAATTGTATATTCTTATTGATTTCATATTCGATGCGTTTTAGTTGAAAATATGAATAAATTTTACCATCTTATATATATAACTTGCTTATTTTTCTTCCTTTGGCTAAGAAATTCTTAATTTAAAATGCTAAAAAATTGTTTGTCACCTATTTTCTTTGACCACACAAAACTAAATTATTCAAGAAAAGCAACGAAGATACAGAAAATTTTACATTCGACTCACAGTTTCTTGCTAAAAATTCGTCAGCAACTTTCACCTTAAAATCCTAATAATTTCATATAATTTATATACATAATTCTGTTTTTATATTATATATAAAAATTTGCTCGTCAGTATTAAATCAATATATCTAAATTAGAGAAAATTATTATTATTTTTATTATATATTGAAAATAAATAAATTCAATATAAATATATTTATTTTAAAATTTTAGATATATTATTTTACATTTTTTTTTCAATATCGAATACAAAAAGAAAATTAAAAAAAATCGATTTTCACGTGGTCATCGTTACGTAATTCCCGCACATTTTCCGCCAAAGTTAAAAAATTGTTTTTTTTCCTATTATTATTATTATTATTATTATTTGTATTATTTATAAACGCACGTTTTTTTTCCGTGCTCACGTAAGTCGAAACACACTCGGTGAGTCGAAAATAATGAGCCGACTGCCAAATGGGAAAAGTTTATTTTTTTTTTCCAAACTTGTTAGTACTAACATTAACAACAATGCGCCGTTCGCGAAGTTTCATTAAGTTTTAAAGTCATTTTTTTCATTTGCAAACGACAAGAGCGACGTGGGGAGGGTGAGAAAAAAAAAAGAAAAGCGAACTCGCGCCACCCTCAAACTGATGCCCCCCCGCCTCCAAAAAAATAAAATAAAATAAAATAAAATGGAGTACAAATCGTCGACGTGCTGCTGATGGCGGAAAGTAAAGTGAAATTCGCGACCTGAGGGTTTTATATGAAAATTTTGTCCCGTGATTATTGTACTTATGACGACGATGAACAAATTGCTTTTGTCACGACGAATTTAATTAACGTCAAACAACAACGCGTCCGACATATTTCCAAAGAAGTTTCAAATTAAAAATTTAATTAAGAATCCAGCGATTTTACGACGATTTCGAACGAAAACGATTCATTTTTTTTTTGTTTGTTTGTTTGTTTTTGGCGGAACTGACAATCTCCGCCAAAATTGACGTTTCGCGAATATTTATCGCGTTCTAACTGAATATACACACGATAAACGTGCGCAAATAAACTTAAATAATACTATTATTCCGATATGTTGTTCTTATTGCTGGTTGTGTAGGCGATGTGTTTGTACAATATAATATATCTATGTTTATAACGGATCAAATTTTGAAATATCGCTTACATATTAAATTTTCGTTTAAACAACGTTTATAATTAATTTCATTCAAATTATCAAAATTGATCTTTTTTATTATTTATTTTTTCAAACATTTTCTTATTTACAATAATTATGTAAAAAATATTACAGTCATATAATAAATTTATTCGCAGTTAAATATATTACTAAAAATTATTTTAAAAATATAATTTATAATAAAACCTTGAAATAGTATTGTAAAATGAAAATAAAATGTCACATTTTAATACACAGAAGTTGTAAAGTAGATAATTAAAGTACACACATTAAAAACAAGTTATCTCAAATCTGGTAGAATAAAGGTTGATAAATCATTCAATAATCATGGCAATCGTCAAAACAATTTTTTTTATTAATATATCAGTATAAAAAAATCATGATATTTTTTGTGAAAGATTTTTAAAATGAAATATTATTAAAAAAAACGTTTAAAATATTAATTTTCAGGAATACAACCAATTTTCATTAAAATCACATAATTTTAAAATGTATTTAAATCATTCACTTTTTATCCAAAATGAAATACAAATATATGTATTTTTATTGTAAATTGTAATTATTAATTTTATGCATAATTTTTAAAGCATAAATATATTTTTCTGAAACTGAAATTTTACAATCACATAATTCTCGATTTGAAATATCAAACTTGTAAAAACAATATAAATAAACTAAATTATGTTACTATCATAAATTTTAATAATTCTCACGCGTATATCTTTTGATATTTACGCAAATATACAATTTAAATCGTATTTTATGATATTAATAATAATTAAATATAACAAATATACAATATTTAAAATACTAGGTGTGTAATGAAAGCGAAAACTCCATAGCAAACCGTTAACTTTTAATAATCGTCTTTGAATGTATTCAAATATTTAACCGCTAAATTTGAGATAATATTTTTTTTATGAACGTTGAAAAACCGATATTTTAAATTATTCGTGTTTTCGAAATTTAATATTATCCGATGTGAACAAATAACTTTAAAGTACACCGCAATGATAAATATTCGTGAAGCTGCGGTAAATTCTGCACAAAACAATATCGAATCAGATTAAAAGGATTAAATTCGACTTCACTTGCAGACCGTATAAATAATTAATTTAAAACGAAATTTATGCTATATTAAAAAAAAATAATAATAAAAATCGTCAAATGTTATATAACGACATAATAAAATTTTTATTCTGCTCGCGTTGCTGTCGATAAAAGAAATTTAATATTAAATTTGATTCAATATGTAAATATTTTAGAGTCAATATATATAGAAAATAGAAAGGATTATCAATAATCGCACAATTGAATTTTTGTAATAATACAGTCGGATTTTTCTTCTGTTACGTTTATATCGTCGAGTACATAAAAATGTCGTAACGATTTTCTTATCGCTCGTGGCTTTTCCGGCAGAAAATATACGTTGACAACAATTTATTGCGCTTTCAAATGGGGCACCATTGAAATTTTAGGATTTATGTAGAATTATCACTTCATATTATACACGTGTACTCATATAAAATTACACATATAAGTGTACATTTGATTAAATCTCGTTACCTTCATTAAGCTGTTTAGGACATGAGTTAAATGAATATTAATTTTATCAATATAATAAGCATTTAATTGAGAACTCCAAAATATATAGAAATTCTTCAAAAAAAAAATTTTTTTTAATTAATTTTAATTTTGTATTATTTTTACGTATATATAAGACGTCGTTTGACATCCAAAAATTTCATCATAATTAATATGTCTTGAACTTATTTTTCATTTATTTCCCATGGAATGTTAAAAGCCGGTTTGACCTTAATTTTCGACGGAAATTAGAGACAGAACTCTAGAATATTCATTCACTCGTACAAATTGAACCGAGTTCATTTTTATGAAGATAATAATATGTCAAAGGTTGAATGCTGATCTCGATTCAGTTAAAAAAAACAAGCGACAAGAAATTAAAAAGGAAAGCCTTGATACTTTTAATATTCTCAATATTTTTTTAATACATTTTTAATCATTTTAATATTAAATATATTACTGTTATAAGTTAACTTGAAACGTGTAACTATTTTAACTTTCACCATTTTATATCTAATAAAATGGCTGACAGCTACGTAAGTTTTCTAATAAAAATTCAAGAATCCTTAAAACTTCACTCGACCGACTGACAACGCACATTTTTCAGTCTGAAAATTTAAAAGACTACCATGATAATAATAACGTCCAAAATTGAAATTATTTACGAAATACGGTCATTTGTTCGATGTCAAAATACAAAAGTCAACGTGTTAAAACGTTTCATGCGGGTCGCACAATGTTCGATACGACGCGCAAAGCCGGGATTATCGTCATATTCGAAATTAAAATCGCACATGAAAATAAAAAAAAATAAAAAGTAGGTCGTCCACGTGCAAGAATAATACGAACTTATCGTATAAAATGGAAGATCTCTCGAAGTATCATATATATATATATATATATATAGTAGGGAATCCTTAAGGGAAGATCGTAAAATGCAATCGTATTTCTACGTTTCCCGCATTTAATTGAGTGTCATGAATTATTGCGAGAATACGATTTTCTCGCTTAACCATAATATCGCAAAAATACATTTCATTTTTTCATTTACTATACTATAGATATTTTTAATTTTTATACCTAAAAGTTGTTGTTCGATTTTTAATCTGAATTTTATCTTTTAAACATATAATTAAAAACACTAAAATTGAAATATTTCATATCTGACTAATTAAAGATTAATTATATAAAACGTTGAATTTTAAAGTATGAAATGATAAATTTTTATATATGTAAAAAAAATATAATAAATTAAATTAAAATCTTGTATTAATTGATCGTGTGGCCTGTCACGGGTTAATTAAAATAGGTATATAAGGGTGCGTTCATTCATTAGCGAGCCGCGTTGAAAAGCGCAAAATCTTAACGTTTCGCAGTCCAATAGAGAAGAAAGAGTACATAAATAATATCATCGGAACAGAGAACGCTTTGCATTCTTGAAACTCTTGTGATTTTGAAATAAAAGCACCGAAATTGAATTCTTCGAACAAATATTTACACGGCGATCTAAAAAGTTTTGTGATTCGTTTGCGTGAAAACAAATTCGAGACCGAAATTCGCAAAGTCGCATTAGAGTAAATTTTATTTCAACGTTTTACGCTCTTTGAACACATACAAACACACACATATATATATATATACATAATCGACACCTAAAATGGAACGGGTGATGGGGATGATGATGAGACATAATTAGTGATTTTAATGGACCACGATTTTATGTCTCGTAAAACATTGGCTTTTATGAAAAAACCGTTTTTCGCCACAATTCCAACGAATCTCGGTTTAATATTGTCGTTTCAGGTTTTTGTTTTCTATTTATTTCATTCAGGTTTTTTTTTTTACGATTTTATACACCGCTAGCGTCCGTGATGGGCATAAAAGTAGCACATATAATTCGCATATGCATCCTGTTCTTACGAATAAATTTTATTTTTTATTACATGAAAAATATACATGATATTATTGCCCATAAAAAAGCAATAAAAATATATAAAATAATAGCTGTACAAAATATTGTCAAGATTTAAGCAATTTTTTTAGTAATTGAAAAAAAAAATATATATATATATAACATTTATATCATTTTGCAAAGCCAAGTCTATATAGTATATATTTCAGATTTCTGAGCTTTTTTTTAATCGAGCCATCAGCTCTACACGTAATTTTTTTAATATATAACCTTACAGATAATTACAAAATTTGTGATATCTTAAAATTTGAACTCGTAACCTGTTGACTATAATGAAAAAATATCTATATTAATATTATATTCACGTGATTAACCTTTTTTTATTCATTCTAATATTTATGACATATATATATATATATATATATATATATATATATATATATATATATATATATATATATATATATATATATATATATGTAGATTTTTATTAAAATAAATTGATTTAAAATACTTATTTATATTCTAGAAATAAATTTACCACGTATATAGATATTCATGTGTTATATATTTTTACAACCTTTCGGAATTCGAACTCTATATTCGGATGCGCTCGCCGTTTTCCCATCGCGGTTTATGGCCGACAAAAACGAGTCGAACGTACCATCGGAAAAACTACCGCTAGATTCTACGAGGGAGGAAAAGAAATTCGCTCTCACGATAAAATTTCCCAAGGCGATCGTTAGCGGGAAGAACATTAATAAATTATGAATTGAAGTTTCAATTGTCACCGATTCGATTCAATGAAGATACTATATCTGAAAATTGATCTTCAAATTGTGCTACACCACTGCGAAATACAGTATGTTCAAAAATATTTATATATCAAAATGAAATTTGATTTATAAAGTTGGAATCTTGTGGAGAGGAAGGAAAGATGCCAAGAATAGTAAAAGTGAAGAGGTTAGGCGAAAACCGATGTAGAATACGATTGTGATTTTTATAAAATATTCTAAACTATACTAAATGAAATAAAGAAGCTTCATTTTTTGTATTGTTGAATTTTTATTTTAAATAAAAAAAAATGTTTATTTTTAGTACATACTGTATATAAAATAATATTTTTGTCTAAATTTTCTGTTCGCCAATATCTATTATATTGATGCTGTGTAGATTTTATAGTCAGTATGCCTAAAGATCGTCGATAAAAATGATAACCGTTTAAGATGTCACTCGGAAAACTACATTAGAAAATTTCCCCTTTCGAAAAACGGGAGAGTCGGGGTCGCGACTGCTCCAA
>JANIJI010000017.1:1992500-2007500 GCA_024500535.1 Leptonema lineaticorne
GATGGTGTGATTAAAAAGTACTGTCGTATCGGAAATGCACGATTTTTTTTCAATTTTTATATATATAGTAAAAGTTTTGATGAATAACATTTTAATAAATACCAATTTTCATCTACATTTTTTTTTCAATATTTTAAAACTTCTATTGAGATGTAACATTATTCGTATCAAAATGCAATATAAACGAACAAAAAAAAATATAAAATTGTGTACCCCGTGCACTTATCGTCTCTTTTATATAATTCAATATCTAATCATCTAAAAATCAATTTGTTATTTTGACTGTTGATAAAATAAAATGTATTTAATATAGTATAATATATATTGATTTATTACACATACACAATAGGTAATACATTAAAAATTCATTTAATTCATCGCATTTTGACATGCTTAATGACACAACGGTGTCACTGTCCCTATATATATATATATATATATATATATATATATATATATATATATATATATACATATATATACCATATATATATATATATATATATATATATATATATATATATATATATATATATAGTTTTATATTAATTAACTCATATTTTGACAATTTTCCATGATCAATGAGTTTTACAGCGTCATAAATATTTTATTGTATTTATAATAAAAAAAATATCACACCACACTATAAAATAGGTCAAGATCTTTGAAACCTAAAATATCTATCTTTCTTTTTCATATATACATAAACATATTGTAATTTATACTTAAATACACGCGCATATCCTTTTATATTATTTTAATGTTTCAATCTGAGGAAATTTTCCACGTCCATTATATATGGTAACATTCTGACATGATGAATATATAAGAGACACGTAAAGAATCCATTACGAATAATATTTTTTTCAACCCCACATATATATATATATATATATATATATATATATATATGTGTGTGTGTGTGTGTGTGTGTGTGTATGTGTGTGCATTATTAGCAAAAAAAAAAGGTTTTATACAACAATAAATTAGCGAACGATTTTCTATTTCGACGAAGCAACAAATTCGATAGTCTTTCACGCCCTCTTAATTTTTAACCTCGACACTTTTAACGTGTGACAAACTGCGACTTTAACACTTTCGGCGCCGGATAGCACAATTTTCGTCTAATTGCGCGTAGTCGGTCAGCGTGGAACGTGCTTTAGGAGCGGACAACAAAATTCGAGATTTCGTTTCCGGTAACGTTTTAGTTTCCGGTTGCAACGTTTTCGAGTGTCCAATTAAACGTTTTCTAGTGCTCGCGTCGTCTAGTGCTGGAATTGTTCTGAATTCTAGGATTCCGACTTGTGAAATTTTCGACCTTGTTATTTACATTATTACTGGCAATAATATAATATCAAATATTAACTGTTTTCATATTCTGATTCAGAGAAAAAAAATAGACAGATAAATTAGATATGCAGATTCCAACTAAATTCAACCATCGATGCTTCATCCAATTTGATAAAATTATAAAAGGATAAATTATGATCGATACAAAAATATATTTATTTAAGGATAAAAAAAAGCTATCTATGGATGGATATCAATATTTTCCGCTCGATATCCAATTTTTAACAGGATTATATTGAGTTTTTTTTTTACATCGAGCAACTTCTAATATTAACATTATTAAACGCATTATATGTCGTGAAAATATGAAAAATAAAGGATTGAGGAAACGTCACAAATTAATCATCCGCTCGATTTCCCCATTTTGATTGCTTTTCATATCGAATTGTAGTCGCGTTACGCATTTATACAAACAGACACACGCATATAAATAATAAACATATATTTTTTTCACTTTTATTTAATAAATGATAAAATTTTAATTTAAAAATTTCACTCAGTAGAAACGCAACGCCATCTCTTATCATTATCATGTCTTGTAATTAATAATAAAATAAAATATAAAAACCAAGATCTCTCTTTTAAATTTCTTCACTACTATCATATATCAATATACTATTTAAGGTTTTAAACAGTTTTGATAAAGTAATAGTATTTTTTATTTTATAATTTATTATGTAATTTGACTCAATAAAAAAGTTATTTCAAAATTTACCACTCGAAAACTTTTTGCAATAAATTTTATAGATATTTTTAGCGCTTATCAATGAAGATTATGATAAATTGTTCAAAAATTGAAAAATAATTAAAATTCCAAACTACTACTTATATATTTGAAAATTTTGTATAATTAAAATATATTGAGATTAAGCATTTAATTTGCGTGATTAAATATACCTCTGATTCTTATAATATATTTTTAAAATATATTTCAAGATTAATTTTAAATAATATATAAAAAGTCTAATTAAATATTAAATCTAATTTAAATACATAATATATATTACTTTATACATAATATCCAGTATAATTCAAAACGTTTAGCTATTTATTTCGATAGTAAATATGTAAATAAATAACTTTTTTTATAATTGTATCGAATAAAAAAAACACATTCATTTTTTAACCGTAAGTTGGTCGTTTAACCGCGATAATATATAATTTCGCAATTTATCCGCGAAAATTATCAACACGAATACGACTTATAATTTGTACATTACGAATTAATAATAAAACACGAACTAATTATTAAATTACCAAATCATTTTTGGCGGCACCGCACAGTTTTAAATGCTACACCGACATTTAATAATTTAATTATATCTCCCCGCCATGCGCCACCACTGGTCTCATTATATATTGTGCATTTATTCATTAATGAAACTCATCATTTTCATTATTTACCGCATATGTCAAAATTGTGGTGTTTATTAAATAAAAATTTAACAGTTTAATATTTTTAATTTTCCTTAAAAAAAGTAACAAAATTAGGAAAACTTATTAAATAACAATAATATAGCATAACACTGTGGCCAAAAAGTAACATGAATTTGTTTATACAATGTAAATTCTTTATTTATTCCTTCAAATCAATTTCATCCCCTTCAAAGTAATCCCCGTCCGATAAAACGCACTTTTGCCAACACTTTTTCCAGTCCTCAAAACAGTCGAAATAGTATTTTTCCGGTATAGCCTTCTAGACCTTCGATTAGGTTTTTATCTCCTCAATCATATCAAAACGGCGTCCCCGCATTGGCCTTTTTGAGTTTGCTGAATAACCAGAAATCGCACGGAGCAAAATCGGGTGAATACGGTGGTTGCGGAATAATATGAAGAAGTCGCGAAGAACCAATGCAGTATGACATGGTGCATTATCGTGATGAAAGAACCAGGAGTTGTAAAAACACGTGTAACTCAGAAATAATTAAACCTTTAGACAAAAAGACGCTTGGCAATTGTTATAGACAATCCTACAACCTAGGAAAAAATTACAATTTACCTGCCTTCCTAATGCTCGGGTGTTTTAAATGACAATTTTACCTTACTTTTTGATCACAGTATTTACTTAAGTATTTTATATATAATAATTATTTATTATTAAAATTGAAATATATCAATAATGTGATTATGTATCAAAGTGTTTCTTAAAAAAAAATGCTAAGAATTAGAGAACTAACGACTCGATCTTGTAGAAATAAATTATAGCAAAAGAATTCGAAAGAAAAATCTTTATTTTTATATTAATTATATATTTAATTTTCGGTACTGACGCATATTGATAATAGATGGAGTTGCGTCATTACTATGTACAACATAAGATAATAATTATTTCAATGATTTAGTGCTAATTTTTCGAGTTCATAAAATATAAATCGACATTATAAATTTCAAAAATTTAACCTTGGCCCATATAAAACTGTCGCGCCACTGAATTATTTATTTTATGCAAAAAATATAAACTAGGTTTTCCATATATTTAGGTTAGTCAATAAGTTACGAGTCTATAAATGGAAGACTATAAATTTGATTTTGAAATATGTTTTTATTCTTCAATATTCACTTCAATAGAAAAAAAAATATATTGTAATTTTTCAAAATTTCAGTGTGATTTTTAAAATCAAAAGGAACCGAATTTGGAGAATAGGGTGGATATTAAAACAACTCATGTTTTGATTAGATTTTTTCTTTATTAAATCAAATTATTTCTCTTGAATTTTTAAACAATTATTACATTAAAATAAAAAATCAACTTTTCATTTATATATTTTTATTTAATAAAATATAAAAAGACAAATTCGACGAATAAAAAAATAAAATAAAAAAGAAACTCACTCGTTAAACATATATAAATAATCTTAACTTATAATAAAATTTAACGCCAATCAAACATGTATAGAGTAATATAATAATAATAATAATAAACATGCAAAAATATGGAAAACACAACATATCAAAATTAACATGATATAATATGTTAAGGCTTTGTGTCGCCTTTATTTTTATTATATATACTCAAATTTTCATTATAATTACGCGTTTTCATCAAGATTCCTATCTCGTCGTACCTTTTTGTGAACAATTTTTTTTTCTATCGCCGTTGTTGATTTTTTTTTCAATACCACGTGCATATTTAATCTCGATATATATATATATATATATATATATATATATATATATATATATTTCTTTTTGAAACGAGGAAAATATACAATTTTCCGTTTGTATATATATATATATATATATATATATATTGTATATTTTCTTTTTTTTCTCTCTCTCTCACTCATTTTGTTGTTGTTGTCGCGAACAAGTGTTAAGAAATGGGTTGACTTTATTGGTTTTACGACACGTTTTTCGCGTGCTAAACTTTTTTTTAGTGAAAACGTTTAGCATGTTGTCACGCTCTACGGCATTACAATTTATATATATATATATATATATATATATAAATATACAATGATAAATCGAAAAATTTCAGGCATCTCTTTCATCGTTCGAATGATTCCACAATACGTTTTAATTTTTTCGAATTTTCCAATATATAGATTTTTGATTTTATTTTATAATGAAAAAAAATATATTATTTTTTTTATTAATTTATTTATTTTTAATTTTTTTTTTTAGGAAAATGGGCGCAGCGTACCGGACCTTACTGCGTCCCCGGGGCGCGCGCCCCCTCCTGCCCGTCTCAAGGATCAGCCGCCGATGGTCATTCAAAGTGATTTCAGAAAGGTAAAATTGTATTAAATATTTATATCATAATAAAAAATAAATAATATTTCAAAATGTCACCCTGTCTGTATAATATATATATATATCATATATTCAAAATAAAGTGCGTGCGAACTCTTTAATTGTCTATAAAATTTGTAAAATAATCAATGGAAATTCATATATAATTTTTATCATATAAAATTTTATGATTATTAAGTTAGTTATACGTGATTTTTAAGTTAGATTAAGAATAAAAAAAATAATGGTATACGTACAAAAAAAATAGGGAACCCTTCCCTCCCTCTATATAAACACACTCATATGAAAAACACGTGAAAATTCGTCGAAATATAAAAATATACAATATAAACTCGTAATTATATCCCCCCCCCCCAACTTTCATATATTATAAAAAGAAAGCGTAACCTATATTTTCGAAAATCTTAGAATGTAACCCTGTTATATCTCCCCGTTTATTACTATCATAATTTCTAACGATTAATCAATACGATCGATGGAAAAACATTTTCTTCGCGCTATGCAATTTTCTTTGATATAAAAATGAGAAATAATTACTTTATCGTCCGAGATTACATCTCAATATAATAATGTATTTTTTTTTTTAAAAACCATTTTATGAAAATATACATTCTTTTATCGTATTATTCTTTCCATTATTTCTTCTTATATAATACATATAAAAAAAAACATAATTAGTACTTAACAACGTGCTTTACAAACCGCGCTAATTAAATAATATGAACATAATTCTTAATTTAGCTCCGTTAAAAATAACTTCTTCGCAACAATTGTGCTGAATCTAAATTTCTTTCTTGAGTTTTATTATTTCTCATTGGAGAATTGATTTATCATCATTATTTATATATACTAACTAAGTGTTAATATTATTCAATCGAACAGTCATACTATATATAATTGAATTGTTACCTAATTATTTCTAAATCTGTAATGATTTCATAAGCAGCTTCCTGTTTATTATATTCTCGCTTTTCGCACGTAATAAATCTAAATAACGAATAAGCTATCAATCAAAAAATAATCGTTACTTTATCGGTCATTTTTTTTTTTAATATATTTCGTTGTCGTTCTCGTAACGATTTCAATATTAAAATATGGCTTTGTGAAAATGTCAAGCTATCGAAAATGTAATCATTTCACATGAACCGTTTCAGCTGAAACCAGATCCAAAAACGCACACATACAAATATTCACATGTATTATATTATTTATACTCGAATTATATATATATATATATATATATATATATATATATATATATATATATATATATATATATATATATATATATATATATACATATAAGATTCGAAAGTGGAACAACGACGAAATGAAATTTTCCTTACGATATTTCATACGATATCGTATCATGAGAAAATAGAAAACGATAAACACTACTCTTGAATGCTCCATTTAGAAACTTTAACACATATATAAAGATATAATAAATGCACAAATATATTTTTTATATGCAATAACGTTTAGATATTTTGACAATGTTTAAAACGATTTTCAGGTTTCGGGAATCAGTTCTGAAATATTCAGACAAATAGAAACTGTAGAAAATGACCATGACGCTACAACGGCGGCCGCTTTGGAGGTAAATTTTAATCAAATATCATATAATTAATCTTTGAATACGAATTTTTCATCATTTTGATACGATTTTCAGGCAGTTGAGCGGCGCGGTGAGATGATAGTGCGCATCTTGGAGCCTCGTCAAGTCGGCAGAACAGCGAATGAGGCTGCAAAGAGATTTTTCGCCCTCCAGGTACATTTATAAAATTTATTAATTATTCAATTGTCTTATTAAAAATAAAATTTTATTTAAAATTTATAAAAAATAAAATAAATGATCTCACTCTGAAACGTGATGAAAGAAAAAAAAATCGATAAAATCTCTAGAATCACTGAGCGTATTGTAAGATATTTTTTAAGGTCAATATTAACATTTTATAGGATGCCAAGCACACGGTTCAACTGGTTGAGATAGTGAAAAGGCCCGGGCAAACGCTCGGGCTTTATATCAGGGAGGGTAATGGAATGGATCGCAGCGATGGCGTATTCATTTCAAGGATTGCCCTAGAGTCCGCAGTTTATAACAGCGGATGTTTAAAGGTGACATTCACTATAATTTATTTTATTTTATCCACATGAAAAGATTGTATCCGATGAAAAGATCGTTTCGATAATATTTACAGGTTGGAGACGAAATATTGGCTGTGAATCTGGTAGATGTTACGCACATGTCGTTGGACGATGTAGTCATTATAATGTCCATACCGAGGAGATTGGTTTTAGCGATTAGACAACGTAAAGGTGTCTATCGTAAATATAATAAATTTATATGCGTATATGATATGAAATACTATTTAAAATAATAATAATTTTAGGTAATAAAGGAAGTGGATCGCCTAGTTTGCCGCCGAGGTCCGAACACAAACCACCGCCAGTCGTAGTTATCAAACGCGAATTAAGAGACGAAGATATGATGGATGAAATAGATCACGGTCACCCTAACAGGTAATCTTTTTTTTTTTTTTTGTTATAAATCAAAAATTAAAAAAAACATATATTGGATAATAAATTGATAATTTTATTATTATACAGAGATACTGGTAGTTTAAGACAGAGGCATACCGGTGATGGCAGAGAGATGACCGAGTCCAGATCAAGATTAGGATTAGGATTGACTAGTTACTCACCGGATCAATCTTCCGGTTTGGATCTATATTATAATAGTAGGCCGCCGTCCGAAACATCGAATCATTGGAGGTATTTTAAAATTGAAACGTTAATGTCTCGTTCCCATTATAATATTTATATATTTTGTGTAACATTACGTTTGTTATTAGTTATCAACCGCCACCTCCTGTTATTACGGAACAACCGAAATCCAATATACAACACTTCCAAGGATACGATCGTGGTTATCCTAAAACTTTGGAGAGCTTAGCAGAAAAAGTTCATTCGTTTTATACGGGACCAGTTATGCCGTCACAGAGCTCTCGAAGATTGTCAACTGGTGGTCAACCAATATCTTCTTCAAGGTAGTATTATATTTAAAAATAATCTGCGTAATTCATCAATGTATATTAATTTAATTAATTCTTTCAGGTTTTCTGCCAACCAACGTATTATGCCTAGATCTGGATCAGATCAACATTTACCTAGAGTGGAATATTCCGATTATACTTCGATATCACCAGCCGGCAGACATACATTTTTACGATCTAGTTTAAAATCTGGTATATTTTTTTCTTTTTGGTTTAATATATATATATATTTTTTTTTTTTTGATAACATCAATATATTCGAATTATTTTTTTCCTTTTTCTAGGATCAACGCTTTCACGATATAACCAACGATACGCAACAACAGGTCCAGATTCAAGAGGAATAAGTAGTAAATATATGCCACCTAGTGCAATATCAGCACAAAACACATTAACGAGAAGAAATCGAAGTTTAGACTATTCTTCAGACACGGAAGCAACATGTGGCTCAAGATCTAGTTATTACTATTACAATAGGTATGTAATGGATGTAGTTGATTTTATAAAGTAATATAATCATTTTCATACACACACATATATATATATATATATATATATATATTTACATATTTATTTGCTAATTAGACCGACCCAGCAACCGGCAGCAGCGATTCCTTCAATGTCTCGAACGAACACTTTAACAGGCAGCGACTTGGTCAACAAGTTCAATTCGCTACCGAGAGATACTCGAGCTTCCACTAGGTATTAAATTATCAATATCTATAATATTTCAATATACTAAAAAATAATATTTATATTTCTATTATAGAATTACAATGGGTAAACGCTTTGGTACGTTAGACAGAGGAGGTATATCTTCGTTGCTGATGGATGACACCGACGGTAATCTGTCAGCGCCTGAAATGCCACATCTTACCGGTAGAGGAACCGGAAGAGGTATAATTGTAACAGTGTATCTTTTCATATCATATCATTTAAAACGATCCATTTGCATGCTATTAATCATCGATCATCCTCATAAAGAATCATCTTTAAAAGAAAATTTTGAAATACATTTCGATCAGGTCATGTACGATCATCGTCATCTGTATTCACTTCAGATGAATATCGTTCATGGTTATCGAGGACACCGTCGACCAGTGCAATTTATGAGCAAATTCGAGCAAGTAGAGACGTTCTAAATCAACATAGAGCGGCCAGATTTACATATAGTGCTGAAAATATACATGACGCTTTGAAGAATGTAAGTCTTCTTTTTCACTTCCGTCAAAACAAATATAAAAATAATAAATAATATACTATATTTCATTTAAATCGTAGGCTGAAAACGCTACGTTTAGCTCATCGTATGGTCTTTATGGTGCAGGAAGATCAGCATTAACAGGAACTATAGATAGGAATTTTACTAGGTCATCAACGCACGCTTTATTACCTTCAAGATCGTTATCAACGCAACACATTACGTCATCAGGTATGCAATTAGAATAATACATAAATGTTCAATTTTAAAGATAAACCTTTAATAAAATTGAATTTTACGATATATCATAGGTTTGATGGGCTCACCGTCAACCAGAAGAATGAGACAATTGTTCGAATTGGGAACAAGAGGTGGTGTAATGGGTCTTTCAGGACCAAGTCCAGTACCTACACCATCTTCAACCTTACCAAGAAATCGACATGTTGATATAAATACTTCAGGTATTTTTAACACTACCTAAATTTACAGTAATTATTTATATTTTAAAATATTAAGAGAAAAATTATATTACAGATTTTGTCAAATATAAAATTGATAAACCATCTATGACTATGTCGTCGTCCGTATCTGGATTGCCAGGACTTGCCGTTGGAACGGGAGGTGCTGGCGGTGTTTCGGGAATGTTATGGATTCATCTTTTAGCAGGTAGAGGACTCAGAGCTAGCGGTTCAGGACCAGCAACTCCTACGGGACCTGGAGCTCCACCGCCACCTCCTCCTCATGCAACACCACAACCAGCTAGGGATTTATATTGTGTTTTAGAATGTGATAGAGTTCATAAAGCTAGAACAGTGGTAAGATGAAATACAATTTATTATAAAATGAAGAGAGCTTATCTTATCAATATGCACTAAATAATTCATCAATTTATTATAGGTACGTACTGGTGACTTACAATTCGACTGGGATGAATCGTTCGAATTAGATCTTGTCAATAATAGGCAACTTGACTTATTAGTATACTCATGGGATCCTCAGCATAGGCACAAATTATGCTATAGGGGCGCAATAAATCTAGTTCAATTACTTAATCAGAGTCCTATTCATCAATTAGCATTGAAAATCGAACCTAGAGGTAATATTGCAATTGAATATGTAATTGTATTCATTTATTTATATTCGGAAAATGACTATTTTTTGTGTGTTGTTGTATAGGTACTCTATTTTTAAGACTGCGATATACAGACTCTGTAACATTATATAGAAGACGTAGCCAACCATCAACAATACCAAGAGGTGGTGGTATTAGTTTACCACTATTCGGAGTCGATTTAGAAAGTGTTGTAGCGAGAGAATGTACCAGATCAAGTTCACAACCAAATCAACCTCCGGTGCCTGTAATTATTCGTCGATGCGTTGAAGAAATCGAAAGACGGGGTCTTGACATCATAGGTATATATATAAAAAAAAAATACAAAAAAAATATGTATATTAATATTTTTATATATTATATATACTATTAAATTTAAAGGTTTATATCGTCTTTGCGGATCATCAACCAAAAAGAGAATATTACGTGAGGCATTCGAAAGAAACAGCAGAACCGTCGAACTAACTCCGGATAACGTTCCTGATATCAACGTCATCACCGGAGTACTAAAAGACTACCTTAGAGAATTACCGCAACCTTTGTTCACCAAGTGTCTTTATCAAATGACCGTTGACGCTTTGGGTACTTCAACATTCAAATTTTTAAATCGATCATAAAAAAAAAACTCGAATCACTAAATCATATTCTCATTCAACAGGAGTTTGTCTTCCAGACGATCCCGAAGGCAATGCCAAATTAATGTTCAGTATATTAGATTGCTTACCGCGTACCAACAGAGCAACACTCACATTCCTCATGGATCATCTGGCGATGGTCGTCTCGGTGTCGGATCGCAACAAGATGTCTCCTCAAAACTTGGCGACGGCCTTGGCTCCACCGCTGATGCTTCATTCAACCAACGATACAAATCTGGTTAACAATGAATTGGATTATACTCAACCGATAGGCGTACTTAAGTATCTGCTACAGATATGGCCAGCACCCAAACACTCAGGTAACGTTATTATTTAATCTACAAAACCCACTTAACAATCATTGGAGTAAGTACACATGCAATTTAATCTACTATTACGTATTCTATAATCATGTCAATTGATTTAACATTAATATAATGGCTCATACTTCTTTTAATATTTTTTTAAAGCAAAAAAAAAATTCTATGCATATATATATATATATATATATATATATATATATATATATATATATATATATATATATATATATATATATATATAGTATTTCATAATATAATATTTTAACTGCATTATGGGTTATAATTATATATGCATAGAATTTTTTATATGTTATTATTATTATTATTATGTATTTTCTATTCTATTGGAATTATAGCCATTCTGCAATATTCGACTATGGATACAAAGCCTTCATTATGATATAATAATACATATCATGACATGACAAATTTTTATATTTTGATTTGCGGTTCTTTTTTGTAGTGGAAATATCGGCTGAATTTTATTCTCAAACAGCGTTTTCTTTTTAAATACAAAAAAAAAAAAATGGAGTTACGTATCGTTTTAGTACTATAAAAACTTTTTTCGCGGTTCTATAATTGATGTTCTGCTATTTTGTCAATGTTTTAATGTGACTTTGACGCTGTTTGAGATTAAATGTCTTTTATATGTTTCGCTGTTTTTTGAAGCAGTATTTACAAGTTTACTCGATTATTGCTATTTGTGCTGAGCTAGTAGTTAATAAATGTTGTATGTATTTAAACAAGGAAGACGTTATTGAATAATATTCAAACAGTACAGGAAACAGAACCATAAAATTGTCCATGTTCCTCTCGATAATACATAACAAACACTTATTTATTTATTTATTCTATATGCAAGGTTTGTGATATATGAACTCTATATATTTAAAAATGATAATTATTTGGAGATTCTATAATATAAATCATTCGATCTCGATTTAATCTGTTCATAAATATGAATTGAACTAAAAATTTCTAATTGTTTGTATTCATATTATCAAAATCATATATCTAAAACCTGAATAACATTCAAATCAATCACACACACACACACAATGGACCATTTTAGGTAATATCACTAAAACGTGATAATAATCACGCATATTTATATACATATCAATTATATATATATATATATATATATATATATATATATATATATATATATATATATATATATATATATATATTATATACGCCTTCGTTAAATCAAGAGAAGAAAAAAAAACCTTATAAATGTCACTAGCGAACGCGCGGGCATAATTTTGCGACGCAACGAGGGCCAACGTCAGCGCTACGAAACCGTCTCCATTTTATATGACCGATGCGATAAAACTCTATTTATCTATCTATATATCTATGAACAATAAATAAATATCGATCAGCGGAATGACGAAATACGGTCGCCGGCAATTGTTGGAACACGTGGTTAATGCGTGTATGTTTGTAGACAGTTCGGCGCGGAGAGCCAGCGCCAGGGCCGCATGGAAACAGAGCCAGTGCGTCTCCAGTGGGACACTTCACGGTGCCAGGTATATACATATATATATATAAAAATATATTTTTAAATCAATCTTTAAAACAAAAATATATATATATATTTAAAAAAAATCACACACGACACACAATTCAAAAAAAAAATAATGGACGTTTTTGTATGTGTGTTTGTGGATATGTCTGTATTTTTTATTATGAATTTTGATAGTGAGCACCCCATTTCAGCGGAGATTTTGTGGCACATGCATGCCAGATCGATATATATATATATAGATAGCTTCAGTTCAATTTATAAAATTTCCTTTTTTTTTTATAATAATTCCAGCTGTGTATGTATGTATATATATATAGATTCGGTTTTCAGCTGAAAGTTTGATATATAACGAGCTTGATAAAATTGTATTCAACATTTGAAAATGATTTAATAAATTATTATTAGTCATGATCATGCTCATTTCAACATAAATTATTTTATATAATTTAAAAACCGACTCTATAAATATGCATTTTCCACATTATATCGGATATGTATGTAATGAATTATTTAGTATTTGCACCCAGTGATCTTCTCGATTGTGATGTCAACGCCATATTAGATGATAACGGTGTATGTTTTCCTGATTTGATCACACTTTCCGAATGTTATGGTTCGTTGTTTTTGGAGTTATATTAGTAAATTTTATTTTTAATCGAACGCTATAAATATATGTTGAATTGAAGCGATATATCTGTAGATAAATGTGGATTTTAAAACTTATATATACTAGGATCGTTAATGGTTAATGATATAAACATATCATTAACCATTATTTTTTTTTACGTATAATAATTGATTATCAATACTGGTTATAAATTGCATTTAAATATTATTTTTATTCAAACTTTAGCTCGTTAAAATTTTAAAATAATAAAAGATCTCGATAATTGTTTCAATACCATCTACCTAGTGACGCAACTGGATTTACACTATTTTAAAATAATAAAAAAATTGATATATGAGTTTCAAAATCCGAATTTATAAATATATGTTATTTATATTAATATATAAAATGGCTGTTTTGATTATGTTTGCTGTTGTAGTTGACGCTTGTAATAGTTGAATGGCTTTAAATGAAACCGCATTTAATATTATCACAATTATATATTAATTTTTACAATACAATATTATTAACATTTTCACCGAATATCCTTTTTTTTATATAGAATACACATAAACACACTTTAGAATTATTTATTCATTGATAATATTTAATTATTGATAACATCGCATCATTACAATGGGTCGACGAATAAGATCAATGCCTATAACATATATATTTTTTATAGTCTTAATAATATGTTATATCGATAGCGAAATGAATTGAAATAATTTAGCTTTAATTTTAATAAATATATATATATATATGTAATTATAATAATTTATGAAAAATATTAGAATATATTAATTAATATGCTCAAAAAAATATAGTTTATTATTATTATTCGTAATCATGGTCTTAAGCTTTATCCACCACTTTATTGCTGAATGGCTAATTATTTCTAATATATTTTAATTTATATTAAATACTGTTTATATTTATCATTATTGAACGTGACGTTTGTTAATTTATTTATTATTATATTTATATATTGATGTAATTGATTAATTTGTGCTTGCATTTTGTGAGGACTTCTATTTTAGATTCTATCATGTAGCGTCGAAATGTTGTGTCTTTCGTCTGAAAATATTTGTTTATTGCTCTGTTTTCATTTTCTATTTTGACAAAAAAAATATATATATATATATAAATAAATAATTATTCTGTTGTTTACTATGAATAAAAAAATAATAATAATTGGCACGATTGCATCCGTTTTTTTATGGAAAAAAAAATAACCACCGCTTGTGAACTCTATTTGTATGCTTTCGTTGATTCAATTACGTATCTTGCAATGATAATTCATAGTGTTTGTGATAAAATTCGTTTGAAACAAAGTAAATTTTAATTATATGTATATATATATATATATATATATATATATATATATATATATATATATATATATATATATATATATATATATATATATA
>JANIJI010000017.1:2010000-2137500 GCA_024500535.1 Leptonema lineaticorne
TTATATATTGAAAAAAAAAATTTTATTATTGAATATAATCTATCTGAATAATTTTAAAGTGTTTAATTATTGTGTTATTTTATATTCTTTTTAGGCTCAATTATCAGCCAAGGCAGGCCAATTTCGTCCTCAATCGCCGCGAACTGGGCCTCTTCCCGTTCCGCCTCGCTCCCGACAGGTATTTTTTCTAATTTATATACATAATAATATATTAAAAATAATACGTAATTATTCAAATATACATGTTATGAGCAAATTGAACCGTTTACTTTCTACAAATTATATTAACGTTGAATATTAACCGTATAAATGGAATTTGTCCATGCGACACACGATTCTTATATTCTTAAATCCAAACAATTCCATTTAATTCGACCCTAACAATATTATTGCGCAAATATAATCCGTTTTATAAAATTGTTAGAATATCGATTATAAATATTATTACGTCGTTCGCAGGTGATAGTATCTTCTCCAGGCTCACCAAGCAGTAGTTCCGACAGTCAATCTGGTAACGAAACGTTGAAACACGGAAGTTCAATATCTTCCATCGCCCGTCAACCGGCTAGGGCGTCACCAGGACCAACGGGCGCCCGTCAATCATATCAGACGATGCCACAGCAGGCTTCGACGACCGGTCGAAATTCACCGGCGAATGTCAATAATCAACACGCGACGGCCGGTCGCAATTCGCCCGCGTTATCACAAGCGGCCACGGGTCGCCATTCGCCAGCAACGCAACATCAAAATATCATGTCGTCAGGTCGTCATTCGCCAGCGTTACAAAATCAAACTGGGAGACATTCACCAGCGCGCGGTTCGCCCAGTGGCCTGTTGTCCGCATCGGGAAGAGTAACACCATCGTACCATCAAACGACAACGTCTTCGTCATTGTACTCGGGCAGTCCGTCCACTCATACGTATTCAACAAACGGACACCACGGTAAAAGTCCAAGAGATTCTCCAAATTTAACGAGGATTTCGTCACCGGGACATTCAGTGGCTAGGACTGCTTCTCCGGGTATACCGGGAACAAATGCTGGTATTGCAGTCACAATGAGTCCATCACCATTCCTAGCAGAACTGTCGTCGTTGACCAATACGGAAAACGCTCTGATAACAAACCTTCAAAACACAATCAGTAATATCGGTACGGCGACAGATTCGATGTTCAATCAAACAAAAACAACGGCAACGACAAGCGATCCATTCACAAAAATGTACGGTCAAAAAATGGCAGCCGTCAGCTCGGTTGCCGTCAGCTCAGCGGTGGCAAGCTATGCCACGTATGCCACATCAACGGACACATTCAACACCAGCATAGCACCAAAACAGATACAGGATCCATTCGTACAAAGCAAAATGTCGGGATACGGCATCATGCTGAATTACAGCTCGACAAATCCATTTTTACAAAATTACACAACGGACACCATCGAGGAGGAGGTCACAAACGGAGAAACCAGCGCGTTCGCGTCGAATCTATTCAACACACTGGTAATTGGCGGTAATAATCTATTGAAAGACGACAAATCGAAAGACAATCGCGCTCTGAACATCGAAGAACTGACGCCGACGTCCAGCGTCGGCACGGAAGACTCGTCGCGCGGCAGAGAACAACACGAAAGGGGTATCGACGGCGACGCCGAACAGAGTGACTGAACCTTCGTTCAATTTTGCTTCAAATATTTGAAAGCGTGCAAATACTTCACAAAATGCTATCTCATCGACGCCGTGTAAAAAAAAAAAAGAAGAAAAAACGTGAAATATTTTCAGCTGAAAAAAAAATTCGTTAATATTTTTTTTTTCACGGTCAAAATGAGATTTCTAAGAATTCATCACGAATTGAATATCAATAGAGAATCTTTTTTTTTTATTTTTTGTTGTAATTTTATATCGTTGTTATATATTATTATTATTATCTTGTAATTTTATGATAGAACGCTTTTAATACGTGACGACAACATTGTTATATATAATTATATATATATATATATAATTATATATATATATATATATATATATATATACTGTACTGCAGATTTTTTGATTCAATTCCGATTTCATTTAAAACGCAAAGGATACATGTGCACAAAGACTATATGCCAAAAAGTAAATAAAAAGACTAAAAATACGAATATTACATTTACAATTTGATAGTTTCCCTACAATTCGAAACCTAACCTAACCTAACCTAATCTAATATTATTTTAATCCAAATCGATATTATTATTATTATTAAATAATAGCACTTTGCAATCCTTTGTGTTTTATTATTATTAATATACTATCAAGTATAATAATATAAAAATAATTTATATATATATATATATATATACGCACAATTTTCAGGGTTATCACTTATTTTTTAAACGAGATTTATTTCAATTATTATTTTTCCCATATGAATTCCAATTTATATATATATATATATATATATATATATATATAAACTGCTAATATCTTGTAGAAATGAATGAAATACTACAGTTAATAATACACTCTTTTTCTATTATATATTATATAATATATAAAATCCGATATTCTCGTGTATTCTTTTCTATTTACCAAAAAAAAATAATATTCATCGCGTATAAGTTATTTTCAATTATGAATAAAAATACAATTAAAATATTTAAAAAAAAACACTTTTACACGAAATGTATTTTTAATATATAATTGACAAATGTTAATATCGATTAATTTTATTTTGCTTTCTCTATAATAATAATAATATACATTTTTCAATAATAAATCAATGGTGGCTCGAATCGCGTTAAAAAAAATTATAGTCTTTTTATTTATAATTTCCATAGTGATCGTTTTTTACGAACATCGAATTTAAATTGTCACGAGCCGCCACTTGTAATAATTATGATAAACTTGTAGTTTTACAGTTAATATCTCTTACAGGGTAGCTAACGTTTTTTCTAAACAGCTACATTTTTACTATTTGTAATTTTCTCTAATAAAATACCTTTTGATAATGTTTATATATTTCAAAGCATTCTCACAGCATATACAGATTACCAACCGGAATAGTTTAAATACAGTGGGGTCTCGCCATATATACTATTATTGTGTTTTAAGGAAAATATTTTTAAGAAAAATATTTTCCTTCAACGTGTTTTTTCATTTACATATATCGTATTAAAAATACAATCGTTGAAATAATATGCTCAAACGAGGTAAATATCTTTTTTTAATGGTAACCTTTAAAATTAATATACGTAAATATATAACTGAAATGATATACTGAAAAAAAAAATATTAATAAATTATCGCAAAGCGGAGCCCTACTGTATATATACTAAACAATCTCATTGGAATTCAATTGTTCAGTTGTATACAAATTGTTGTAATATTAAACATACCATATATGGAAATAACTCCAAGTATTTATATATATATATATATATATATATATATATATATATATATATATTACGAATATTATATGCCGTCATTAATTAATTTATTAATTAATTAAATTATATATATATATATATATATATATATATATGTATATATATATATATATATATATATATATATATATATATATATATATATATATATATACTAAACATGGAGCTTATTAGATATTTATGAATTATTAGATTTTTTTTACAGTCTATCACAATTTATCAAAAATCAAAAAAAAAAAACAAATGTCCTACAATATTCTAATGTTTTCGATCGATTTTTTAATTTTCTTACAATTTTTTAAGACTCTAATCGTTTTTTGACGGTTTTAATTTTTCCAATTTTTTGCGACGAATATTAAAAAAAAAATATTTACAATTCAACAAATTGTCGAAATAACGAATGAATAATATTTTTTTTTTAAAAAAAAAACGTGCGGCACAATTACGTTATAAGAACGCCCCCCTTGATTTAAAAATTAAATTAAAAAAAATCAGTAGTAAAAAAAAAATATTAATTAAAAGAAATGAAATTAAGGCAATTTTCTAACAAATGACCAATTAATGATTATTCATTGAAATATGTAATATCCTATATAGCTTATATAATAATTTTCATAATATGCAACTTCATTCTAAACATACAAAACAAAGTATTGTAGTATTTCGTGGTAAATAAAAATAAAAATAAAAACGACAAGAAAGAATACATCGCTTTCTTTTATACCTTAAACTTGCAAAATGCGAAAATCGTTAAGAAAACGCGGAAAATTCAGGTATTTTTTTTCAGTAGGCTACGTTTTATTAATCTGTCAAAGACGGAAAGTAGAATAAAAGAAAAACGGATCGAATTACGGCTTTCGCAACGTTTGATAATGTCAAAAAAAATTTGCATAGAAAAAAAGTAATATTTCTATACTTCAAATATATATATATATATATATATATATATATATATATATATATATATATATATATTATCAAAATTGTGAAAATAAAAATGTTACACGTTTGTTATATTATAAAAAAACGACTTTTTTTATTTGTAGATAACACATATATAACAACAATAATAGATCGACATTAAATTCTTATTTATTGTATAATAATACGAAAAGAAAAAAGGAATTCTAAACCTTTTTTTTTCATTTTGTATTTCTAGGAACGCGTTCAATATCTTCAAACGATCAATAATATTGTCCATATTTTACAGATACTAAAATCAGCTTTGTTAAATTATATTAATTTTTAAATTCATCTTTATATAATTATATAATATATAAAGAAATACGAATTTTTCATTTCAAAAAAAAAAAAAAAACATTTTATAAACCAAGAAAGAATGCATTCGCATATTTTCTTTATAATATAATTTAAATTATTGAGAGAAAAAAATACGAAATGTATATAATTAAAATTAATAATATTGATAACGCTGAATGTATCTTAATGTAATAATTGTGACAATGAAAAAAAAATGTTTATAACCGATGAAAAAAAAAATATTTTTTTTCATTTGATCGATTTGTCAATTTTTCACGTGTGCTCGAATAGTGTGTTTTCAGGACTGATGTGTAATTTTCCTTTTTGTTAAAAATAAAATAAATAAATAAATTCAATTTATTAAAAATCGAGTTTATTAATTAATAATATTATATTATGTAAAATTGAAATGAAAAAATAATGTAGAAAAAAGTTTCGCCGTTTATATATATATATATATATATATATATATATATATATATATTTGTAACTTAATTTCCTATCTACGTTGAAACTTTTATATTGAAATCAATGATGAAATATGTAAAGAATTATAATCTATATTAAATAATATTAGGAATATTATTATTATTATTATTGAATGTTAATTGAATATATGTTGATTGTAATTCATACTTGGCGATTTATTTTACATTTAATACATATGTATGTTGAATGAACGAATTTTTAAAAAAAGTTTGTGAATTTCTGAAGACTAATCTATCGGAATTTTATTATGAAGAATACCAATCAGATGAACTCTGTGCTAAATGATAAGAAAAATCTTTTTCAATAAAGTATATATATATATATATATATATATATATATATATATATATATATAAGTAGCTCACGTCGATGTAACTGTTGAAATATAATAATAATTAATAATATATTTATATATTATAAAAAAAAATGTATTTAAGTAATTTGATTTGTATTTAACTATTTCATAAAAAATCTGTATATATATATTATAATAAATTATAATATATATGATACGTATACATTATAAAATTTGCGTGACACAATAATTAGATACAAATTCACTGACTTATGACGTATGTACAGGTGGGCCTGAAAAAAAAATTCGTCGCACTCTCTCTCTTTGAAACGCTTACGTTTAGTTTTATTTTTTTCAAATTTTTTTTCTATTGTTATTCGATCGTTTAAAATGAGACAAGCGCATTTTATCGGGGCCGCTCTGTACGTATAATTTAAGAGTAGTTGTTAAACTTTTCTGCCACTGCCATCCTTATTGTGTAAATAAATTGAATACTTCACAATTGCAGTACATAAAAATAATTTATATTATTATTATTATTATTATTGCGTTTTTATATATATATATATATATATATTACAAATATTTAAATTATATTATAATATTTTTTTTAGACCAAAACGTTAATTTATCGAATCTTACCTCATCTATTTGTCTTTTATTATTATTAAAAATGTGAAATTTATTTTTTTTTCAAATAATTATTAAATTCTTTTATCGAAAACAAACACAAAGTTAAATAAGATGTGTAGATTTTTATATAGAAATTTTTGAGTTGTTGTTCGTTTTTATAATGCATATACGAAATTAATAATAATAATAATAATAAAATTTAAAAAATAATAATCGCAAACCCCAATCATATTATTATTATTATTATTATTATAAAAATAATTTTTTTCCATTTTTTTTTTTTGCAAACAACTTACGTTATTATTAATATATATTTTTGTTTATTTTTTAATCACACTGTATTACTATATGAAAAAAGTGAATAATTTTATTAGATATTTATGCATTAACTGTTGTTTGATATTAACTGTGAATTTTATAAAATTTATATATTATTTAATTTGTAATGCGGTGAGTTGAAAAAATATTCTCATTTTTTATAATAACATTTTTTTTAATGTAAAATAGGTAAACGTAATTGATTAGTATTAACAAAAAAAAGAAGTCTTTTTCGGGGGGGGGGAGGATTTTAAAATGTAGTGAAAGATAAAACCATCCCGAACAGAACATAAAATTTTTGCCAAAATAAAATAAAATATTTTTTTAATACATCACTGTTATAAAATATTGTTTTTAATGAAATTTATTTAAAAAAAAATATTTAAAACAATAATATGAAAGATGTTCTTTTTCAGGATTAAAACTAAATTAAGTTTTGTCCAATTGAAAAAAAAAATAGATACATTTATTTATTTTATTTTTTTCAAAACGACTTCTTAAATTTTGCCTTACTTTTTAATATAATAAAATTTATCGATCATAATTACCTTCTTTACATTTTATACGAGAAAAAAAATATTATTAAAAATTGGGAATATTCTTTTGACTCGCACTATACACTGATTTTTCATTGAAATATATTTTTTTGAAATTTTACGGATAGTAGAAAATAATCAGAAAACAATGTATAGAATGAAGATTTGAGAAATTTGTAGATTTAACATAAATTTTGACGTGCCCCAAAAAAAATTAAATAAATAAATAACAGTAATAATTTGATCCATATATGTTCACTTTGATTTTTTCGTTTCGTTTTAATTAGATGTTAAATAAAAAATATAATATATCAGATGATATTTAGAGGGGAGGGGCGATAAAAGGGGGGGCCGTCAGAATTCGTAATAATATTTAAAAAAAACAAAAATTTAGTCAATTTCTATTGTGTTATTACTTTTGTATGGAGAGTTGTTTAACTTTAAAAAGAAAATGATTAAATGATACTAAAAAAAAATACTAGTTAAAAATTAACAATATTTCTAGTCAATTTTTATTATCATTATTATTAATTATTATCAATATAATCTTTAATAGAGCACGTTATATGAACTCAATTTAAATTTATATAGATTGTGAATGTATTTTTCATCATTATTGTATAAAGGTTACAATCATGTTTATTAATACGAACATATAATTATAATTATTATTATTATTAATTGATTGATTGATTGATTATTTTATTTATTTGTTTTGTGTTTGATTGATTGAATCCTTTAGATCAGGTTACTATTAAAAATAATGAAAAATATATTTAAAAAAAAAACATCAAGTTATTGTAATTGTAATATTATGAAAAAAAAATGAGACGTAGAACTGTATGTTAGTTAAATGGTTTATGTAAGAGTAATAATTAAAGTGAAAAATAATAATAATGATAAATGATTAGTTAAATAATTCACATAACTGGGTCGTTTAGATCTAGATTTAAAAAAAAAATGAAAACAATAATAATATTATAAATATGTTATCGCTTACTAATTGACAAATATACTAATAATCTAATGAAAATCAAAAAAATGTTCCTTCGATATCTTAATTTTTATTAATAATCATCTTAACATACTTACTAAACGGTTAAAAATGGAAACGTTTTTTATACGCACTTATGTGGGGGGGGGAACAAATTGATTAAAGTACGTATTTTAATTTTCATTATTATTATTCGTTTATTTAATGTACAATTATTTTTTTATTATATTTGCAAATTTTGAACTGAAGGTTATAACATAACCTAACCTTACATTTATATGCATATAAATTTGTATTGATTTTGCTTGATGATTCTATCTCAATTTTTATATAAATATTAAAAAAAACATATTAAAATCAACGGTTATCTTGAATAAAAACGATAATAAAAATATTTAAATCACATTTATACAGTAAAAATGCTATCAAATGACTAAATAATTGTAACAAAACAGCCGAAAAAGCTTTAAGTAGAGTGTTTCTACATAGCTGAAATGTAGTCGTGTACATGTTTTGTAGGTAAAAAAAAATGCTTTCGGTGTGTATAGTGTGAAAAAAATCAATATATATATAATAATAAAATATCAAAAAAAAATATTATACATATATTTGAAAGATGAGAAAGTTAAAACAAGCAAAGTTTAATAAAAAAAAACGATGTATCATTACGCTCTGATGAAAAAAAAAACAATTGACCCAATCATTATGTATAATTATTATTAAAATAATAATAATTAATGAAAAAAGAATCAGAATTGTAATTGTAGATGATTTTACACGTTTTGTATAATATGATATGTCAACATATCACTGATATATTATGTATAAAATAAGAGGGCAAAAGAACTGTTTTAAATTAAAAAGAAATACATAATAATATGAATAGTTAATCGTTGAAACGAAAAAAAAAATGGAATACGGGTGTAGAAGCTAATAATTATAGATTTTTTGCACATAATTTTCAAGTAATTTATTTGTTATTTTCTTTTTTATATATATATATAATTCTGCAACAATGAATTGAGTACTTTCTTCGTTGTTACATATTAATTTTTTGAAAATACCTCATGTTATTTATATTATATATATATATATATAAAGTATAAGTTGACCGAACCCCGCTGCTAATTCAGTATTCTTAAGTAACATATTTCTTTGTATACAAGGAATTATACATATACGCGTATATATTAATAAATAATGATATAATTAAAGGTATACCGTGTTACCACACTTTATTCTTTTGTATTTTAACGCCGCGGCGCCATCTGTTGGACGCGTACCAAATGTAGAACGGTAACAAAAAAATAATACTGCAAAATAGTGATCTGTGGTAACGCCGGTTTAACGTATTTCTAATGAAAAAAAAAATAATTGAACCAATGATGATATCTAAGGATACATTTGTATCATTTTACTCATTTTTGTACACGATGTTAAACGTAGCTTGCTATATATTATATATATATTTCTGATCTGGCTTCGCTATAAAAAATAAGACTTCAAAAAGATGAAAATAAAGAAAATACATATGATTTTTCTACAATTAAATCAGTAAGCCTTCGTCATCTTTTCATATTTATACTTTCATAAAAATACATTGTTAACGACGTATTTTATATATATTTATATTTATAAATATATATTAATACATATTATAGATGAGAGTGAGAATAAGAAAAAAAAGTGTGCGAATCAATCAAACGCTCGCATGTAACAATTTTATCATATTTCGCATCATATCATTAATAAAAATATTGAAAAAAAAAACATTTATTATATAAAAATTATATATATATATATATATATATATATATATATATATATATATATATATATATATATATACAGACTGGTTCAAAGAAAATCAACCTATTTGCAAACTGAAAGTGAAAAAAAAATTAAATAAATAATTTATTATTTTCGTTCAAAAATCACAAATTTCAACACAATCGATTTTGCCTTAAATTTTATGATAATTTATTATTATAAATTATAAGAAGAAATTGTCTTCATTAACAAAAAAAAAACAAACAAATTCAACTTTCAACATAGTGCTCCTTTTTTTGATCCAATCTGTATATATTAGGTATGGTTCTTGAGAATGTACTTTGACACTAAAAAAAAAATAGATATAATTATAACGAAAATATCAGCGTTTGTGAGAATCGTTAAATTATTAATAATTAAATTAAAGAAAAACTATCGTTTGTGAAATTACTGAATATAGATATGTTACAAGACACTGGTATCACTAACGATTGTTTTATATTATTTTAATTTATGTGCAAAAAATATATACATATAAGAAATATATATATATTTATTGAAAACGCTGTTACATATTAAAAAAAAAAGTACACGAAATGAGCTGTTGGATGTTTTTTGATGAAATATCAGTATTTGAATCATCAATATAAATTTTAGCATTTATCACATTAGAGAGTACTCATTATTATTATGATTATTATTATTATTACTATTTATTAATACCATTATTATCATTATTATTTTTTTTATTATGATTATCATTAAAATTATTATTATTATTATTATTATTATCGGTCGTATCACCTACGAAATAAACGAAATGTTAAATCAGTTTCATCATGTGTTTCATTTCACTATGTTTCCTTTCATAATTCATATTAACATAAATAATGTATCATATAAAACATTTTTGTTTTTTTTTCTTTTCATTAAATGTAATCTCTCATACATAAAATTATATAAAAAAGTCTTTTTGTTATTAAAAATACAATAAATATTTAAATCCGATCTACAATGTCTAAATTATTTCATGCATTGTTAGACAATAGTAAAAAGGTATTAAAAAACTTAAATATTTAGTCAACAATTCGGCCCATAACAATTTTTTTTAACATTACTTAATAATTAAAAACTATTATTTTTAAAACAACGAAATTTTACTTTTCTTTATAAACTTAACAAAAATAGATTTTTTTTTAAATTAAAGTATATTAAAATTCAAATTTAAAGCATTAATCGTATCGTTTATATTTAAATATCAAACATTTTAAAAAAATTCAACCAATTAAAACTAATGAAAATATTTTTCTTGTTTTGACTTTATATAGTTCTTGAAGATTTCTAATTCTGACTCCTGTAATAATAATCTTGTTAATACTTTATATCGCTCTATATCGTTTTTAACTGTCATTTTCTGAATATTTTTAATACCTTATCTATCTCAAAGAATAAATATATTCAGAATTTTTAAAGAAAATAAATTTAAAAATAATAATTATAATATACTGAATTATAAAGTAATACATTGAAAAAAAATACTATTTTAAAACGTTAATAATAGTAATAAAATATTTATTTGATAATTATTTTTCTTATAAATATTTATTATTATATCCACAGAATAAATGGTCGTAAAACGTAGCGTTTATGCAACTGTCAAAGGGTTTGTCCGCTCGAATGGCTACGGCGTGAACGAATGAATCAGTGATGTCGAGTGATCGTGAAGTTTTGCGCGAAGTATGGTCCGGTCGAATTCCTCTATGCTGTTTCTTGAGCCCGGATGAGACGATCAACCTGAACCAGCCGGAAGCATGCTATCTGATCGTGCCCAGACTCACTTATTTCCCTTTAGTTACTGATAAGGTAAACCCCCTATTCAAACCTCTCATATATATATATATATATATATATATATATATATATATATATATACTACCCTATATTAATATTTCCTATTTTATTACTCTTAATCGTGTGTCGTTTTTGTTCTCAGATTAAGAAACATTTTATGAAATTTATATCACAAGAAAAATATGACAACGAAATGTGGCTAGAATTTAATGGACAACCTCTCAAATGGCATTATCCCATCGGTGTATTATATGATTTGTACGCTGCCAACGATCTTCAGTTACCATGGACGCTGACGGTACATTTTGATAAATTTCCCGAAGACATTATCATCCGATGCCCTAACAAGTATGATATATTACATCGTATAATTAATTTCTAATGTTCTTTAATAGATATGAATGTTCAAAATTTAATAATTACTAATACAATAAAATGATATTGTTTTCTCATTTTTAAGTATTCGATATTATATGTGCATATTTAATATAATTTATATTGCACTTTCAGAGAAGTAGTCGAATCGCATTTTATGTCTAGCGTTAAAGAAGCCGACGTTTTAAAACACAGAGGACAAGTCATCTCAGGAATGCAAAAAAAAGATCACAACCAGCTATGGCTTGGTCTTTTAAATGGTAAACTATTTGTTTATTTTTTTATTATGATATCTTTATTATTTTTTATACCGATTAATAAAAACCTGTTTTTAGATAAATTTGATCAATTTTGGGCTGTAAACAGAAGACTGATGGAACCATCCGGTGAACAAGAGCATTTCAAACACATCCCGGTTAGATTATATTCGGAAGAGGGTTTCGGTAGTACAGGTCCCATATTACAAAAATTAGTTAAACCTATGACGAACGCCGGTGCTAGAGCTACACTCGCCGATATGTTCGCAGAAATATATCCAGAAAGATCTGAAAGTAATATATATTTAATATACAAAATATATATACATAAATACTTTATATTATTCATGTGTAATTTTTTTTTTTTTTGCAGTTCGCGTAAGAACACATGGAATAATAGTACCTTTAGATACTCCATTACAATGGTTGTCAGAACACTTAAGTTACCCTGATAATTTTCTACATTTGTGTATTTGTTAAAACTTTTAAAAAGTATATAAATATGGAACAAAATATATAAACGATATTACAAATGTCAATATAAAAAGAAGCATTGTATTTTTTCATGTAAAATCGTTTTTAAGAGTTAATATTAGCTTAATTATTGTATGATATTTATAGACGCAAAACCGTTTAATCCTTAAGATACCCAGCTTGTTCGTTTTGTGTTTTTATAAAGAACTTTTATTGAACATAAAAATTATAAAGAACAATTTGTTGTGCGATTCCAATGTAATCATTCCAAATGTATACTTTTTTTTATACCATACAATTTTAGAGAATGGAGATTCATGTAGCATTTTGAGTTTTTTTTTTTTACATTTTGGAAAACTCAGACTAATACCTTTCTATTTGCTTAAAAGTTTTTGCTTATAATCTGAAATAGAAAATATAACAATATATACATAACCTTAAGAAAGACAATTCAATTATTAAAAAAAATCTTGTGATATATTTCACAAGCATTTATTTTTTGTATGTTTAAAGTAGATTTTTTTAATTGATGCTTTCTTTAATTTAAAGCTTTCTATGTAAAATTCAAAGTTATATAAACTTTATATTTCTGATTGTATCAAAAATTAATTTATACGAGATATGAAATAAAATGAAAATGACATTATTAACACTAACTTGAAAAAAAATATCAACAATGCAAGATTAGTAATTTAACAAATACTTATTGAATAAAAAGAAAAGATCTCAATCGACAAATTATTATAATCATTGTATCCAGATGTATTACCAGTTGTAAAAATTTAACAATCGTTATAATGTTACCACTGCCAACGAGATTATTATTTTTGTCTATAAATAAATACATATAATTTTTTATATTTTATAATAATTATTAGCTGAATATGTCTCTTGATACTTTATTTCTATAATTTTATATATATATGTATGTATCGTATTTTATATGCTAGTCTCTATTGATATAAAGTATATCGCACGATTTACTATATATATTCGCATAAATATATATATATATATATATATATATATATATATATATATATATATATATATATAATACAATTGAATGATATTTGCACAATACAATTATAAATAATTTATTATTTGTACGCTGTTTTATTTTATAAATATTTCTAAAAATCTTCCTTTTTTTATTTAATCTCTAATAATACATTTATAAGCATTTTTTTAGCAGAATTGTTCTTTTTTTTAATATATATATATATATATATATATATATATATATATATATATATATATATATATATATGCGTGTGTGTGTCAATTTAATAAAAAAACTTAATATTCATTCAACTAAGAGTTTTCTATTAAATCTATAGTATTCATAAAATATATTACTTTCTACTATTATCTAGAAATATTTTATTTTAATTTAAAATAAGCATAAAATTCCAAAATAAATTACATTAATAACTATAGATGGCAATATACAATTACATATGCTTTTAAATATTTTTAATATTTATAAAAAAAAATCTGCTTTATCTGCTGCATTAGTTTTAAATTTATTATTTCTATTTAGTTTATATTTCTTTTAATAATATAAAAATTTTAAAAATATAAAAATTATTTATCGTATTAAACGTTCAAAATATTTAACAAATAATTATATATAATTATTTAGTAATTGAATTGCGCAATATTCAATTATTTTGTCAAAATAAACATAGAAATTTATTTTTATACAAATATTTCAGTGTGTGAGTTAACTTTGCAATTTCTAAAATGATTAAACTACGCGTAAATAAAAAGTACAAAAAACGATTATCAGATTTTAAAATAACAATTATATAATAATTAATTCTAAAATAAAAAAGAAACTTTAATTCGAAAAAAACACATTAGCGATAATATATAAAAATTAAAGGGACAAAGAAAACATCATTTTTGAAAATCAAAAATTATCTTTTCTAATACATCTATTATTTTTTTATGAAAATAATAGATGTATTTATATAAGAAAAAAAACATCATTAGTAATGTTTATTTTTTATATAATATCAAACTTTTTTTTTTATGTACTCCTTTGTTATAACCGCGGCGCTTGCACTTTGCTTTCGTATTATTATCAAATAAATTCGGTCACAGATAAAAAGAGAATAATTAGACATTAATTAAAAAAAATGTGTGATGTTATTCGTAAGCAAGTGCGAAGCAAAACAAATGACAATGACATCATAGATAATACCTAAAAATAAATCGCATCCAAGATATGCGAACGTGCCTAGGTTTGAAGTATCAAGTCAACAGTTTATCAATTTTTTAATATATAAATATATATATATTATATAAAAAAAAGAAATAATATATATATTTCGCCCTATTTCAAGAAATTAAGTCGGTTTTTCCAATGACGTGACTCGATATATAAGATAAGAGTATTCTTGTCAAATTCGTGTCTATTGCTACTTTAAAAAAAAAACGTTTTTCTATTCAAAATATTATCGTGAACTTCGGTCGTAAATTTCTTCGATTTTACTATTGAAAAAAATAACGTTCAAAACTTGAATAATTTAAATCTATTTTATTATTAATCATACAAAATAAAATATTCGAAATTTTAAATCGTATCACGTTAAATTAAAACCGCAGATATCTCATATTTTTTATCAAAATTCACAAAAAAAAAAAAGTACGTCTTTATTTTGAATTATTATATTAGTTATATATATTGAACGATGTGAAATGCGATTGGAAAAAAAAATGTTTTCTTTATAAAACGAGAATCATTTATTCCTCTGTCTTTATACAATATATGTTTATAAACTTTTATATAAAAATACATATTATAAACAAAATTAATAATTCCTTAATTAGTAATAATAATAATAATAATTTTAATATAACACTTACATACATATAAATGTATATTTAAATATATATATATATATATATATATATATATATATATATATATATATATATATATATGTATGCCTGTGATACATAACTAGACATAAGATGGCTAAGCTGCCCTACAATAATACAAAAAGATATGTACATTATCTTTATTGTTTCATATTATTTTTCTCATATATATATTTTTTAATAATAATAATATGTTGTATAATAATTATTAAATAGACAATAATGGATATGTACATAGAAAATAATGTTGGCACATGATCATAAAGGCACATTAACCTCAACGGTGGACATTTTTACCTTAAAAACTAAAACATAATACGATGCGTTATAATATATATGTATATATATATATATATTTTAATTAATAAGAATAAATACATATTTTCATTCGTCAAAATTTTTAATTGATAAAGATCTTAGATTTTACGCATTTTCATTGATGAAACAAAATGGCGACTGCGACAATATAATAATTTAGATATTATTGCACAATATTTGATATTTTTTACGCAAAACAAGAAAAATTTATCAAAAACAAGCGATTTTAATAAATATTCTTACTTTTATTGCATTTTATATATAATATTACAATGGAAGTATTCTGATTATTGCCGATGTTCCTATTATAAAACATGTAAGGATCGAGAACGTTCAATATGGCGACTGTCACGTGACGCCACTTAGATAAATCGATATCATATTAAAAATAATAATAATAATATATTCAATAATTAATTTATGTAATTTATCACAAAAAAAAAATCGTATTATTATTTTTTTAGTATAATTATCGTTATAATAAAAATATATTACGTGAAAAATAAGTATAAGGTCGTTGAATTTTTATATTTGGACCGAATAAAAGGAGTTTGAAAATGCGTAAGATGTGGCGCCGAGCCGTCTGTCCGAACGGTGGCGCCACGCAGTTTAACACACACAACAACACCACCACATACACAATATCATTTATATGTATGCACACATACATATATGTATATATGTTCGATATGTGAGTTATGTGTAACGCATATAAATAACTTAACGCTATCGTAACATTTAACATACACACACACACATACATATACACGTTAGATATCGTAGTGTGAGTATATAACGTATTTTCGATAGAAGGCAGATACATTACAATATATGGTATTCTATATGTGTGTTTATGTGGCACCCTTCAAAAACGACACGCACTCGAAAAAAAATATCGCTTTGGCACATATTATGGAGTTTAAAAGTGTCAGAAATTTTGAGGTACTGTGATGAATCAGTGGTTTATTTTTTTCTAGAGTCGTGTCACTTTTGGACGATACCGCACAATTCAATATATAGTACATATAATATAAATCGAGGGGCGTATCTAGAATTTGGCCGAAACATTTGTCACCATACCTAAATATATAAAGTAGTAAAATTTAAAAAATCAAATTGTATTTTAAAAAAAATAATAAAAAGTTATAATTTTAAAATCTGTTTAAAAATATACAATAAATTAAAAATAATTCGTATAGTAATAGAAACAAGTTAAAACAAGTAAGACGTATAAAAATATAATCGAGCGTTAAAAAAATCCAAGATACGACACCACAAAACGCATATACTGTATACAAAGCTAGCTCAATATTATTCGACATCAAAAACATTTTTATATAAATATTGCGCAATATTTTCAATGCGATACATCGATATAGAAAAATATTGTGTTTTTCAACAATTTAGCAAAAAATACGTGTATAAAGTATTTATAAAGTCGATTTTCATGTCGGATGTCAACATCTACGGAAAGCCTTAATTACATTGGTATAATATAAAACTAGCCCTGTACGTATGTATACATATATAAATATAAATATACACAAATAAATTCAGTAATATAGTAGTATTAGTAATAACTTTTATGTATATATATATATAGATAGTTAATAAAAAAGAGGCTATAATAAATCACAGTGGTCAAGCGGGGGCGCCCGATCGCCCCCGACTCGTTTTGAGCGTAGCGGGCGCAAGTTTTTACGACACAATCTCAACTGGCACTGGCGACGGCCTCCAAATAGTCCCAATGATGACGAGACGTCCGCATTTCCGTCTCCATCGTCTGCACCCCGAAATTGACGCAATACGAACGCCGCTGCACTTGTTCGAAAGCGGACGCGGACGCAATGCGCAAAGATACGGGGGGCGCGGGCGCCGGGCCGGCTTCGACTTCGCCAAAATTGTCTTCGGGTAGATACGGTCTAAATAATCTGAAAGATTTCTGCGGTTGAACTTGAGGCGGCGGCGGTAAAGGCGGCGCGGGAGCTTCGACTTCGTATCCGTATTTCGGATAATAGGTCGGTTTATATGTGAGATCCCAAGCGGTTATTGGACTCGGAGGACGAACTTCCGGCACTATCTGAGTTATCGGAGGAGTCGCCGGAACGCGTCGCACGGACAGATCCACGGGTCCCGGTGGAGTGACGGGTCTTTCTATATTCGCTATCGTCGTCGTTATAGTCGTCGTGATCGTATTAATGGAGATGGACGCGTTAGGAGTTCTTCTGGATAGCGCACCTCTTAATGCCGGTTCCGCCTGAAGCCACTTTTGTATCTGTCTGCGATGTATGCCGTACTTGCGTGCGGTAGCTCTCTGATTGCCGCGACAGTCGGAATCGTTGCGATAAGAATGAAGCACTTGCAGTTTGAATTGAGGCGGAAAAATACGCCTGGAGCCCAATTTGGAGTCGGGCGCGCCGGCGGAGGCGGCGCCTCTTTTGGTCGTAACATCGAACCCGTTGGCCATGGCGAGACCGGCCGACATGAACGAGCGCTCCGAACGCCGGCTTATGACTAAACGTCGTAATCTCGGGAACTTCGCTCGGACGAATCACTCCGTCTCTCTCTCTTATGGCGGCGGCGACTGCTCGCTCGGACCGATCAAAAAGTTGCCCGACCGCAAACTCGGCGCCGACGCGTCTAATAGCGTCGCCTACGAATCGAAGCCACTCTTTTTTTTCCAAAATGGAGTGGGAACGACTTTTTACAATCGAATCGCCTACGATAACAAACACTACTATTTCGATGAAAAACTTATCGATAAATAAATTCGCAGAAAAAAAAAAAGCATTTTTTTATGTATGATAATTACGTGCGAACGATACGTGTCCGTTGTCATTCGTCTAGTAAATTTTAGCTATAATCCATTAAAGCGACGATTAGTAAAATAGATAAACCTTTATAATAAAAATAAATTGCTCACAATATAATCTATAATTAAATTACGATTCGTGACGCACATATATAAGAAAAATATGCTATTACGCATTTCGCACTATTTCTAATATTTATTAATATACTTTTTTATCAAATTCTCAGCTTCGATACAAGCATTTAAATTTTCAAGATAATAATATAAATTAAAATTGTTGCATAATGATACTAGTAATTAAAATATAAAATTCAGTATATAATTATATCAGAAATTCAAAAGACGAATCTTTTGTTACATTGATTGTCAACTTGTCTCAAAAGTATTTCAGTAAACAAGAAACTGTGCGAAGAATATTAATTAATTTACCGAAATCGCTTCATAATTTCGAACATTTGAACGAATTTGCGCTATAAAATATTATCATATAAATATTAATCGCTTTCAATGAGAATACGGTAAAACGACCGGTCCGGTAATTATCGCATCATACCGTAAACAAGAGCGAGATGCACAGACATAGCGCCGCCATACCTACTTGCCGCGCTCGGTCGACACACACACACAAACACACCGTCTAATTTACACAAAGTTACATACTAAAACATGCGCACGTCATCGCGTCGACATCCACCCACACACACACACACACACACACACACACACAATACACACACAATACACACAAAAACGCTGTAGGTTGGCGCGCGCCCGTTCAACGCCGACATCCGTTTCGCGTGTGAAACGAGTTTAGACGCCATCGGCCACGTTGCCCGGTCTACTTTTTAATAACACGCATCAACCGTATAAAATAAAAATGGCAGCTCGCTTTATTAATTCTAGCAGACGAAACGTTTTATATATATATAATATTTTAAACTTTAGAAAAGCGCGCTTTTTTTAATTATATATGTGTATTAAAAATAAAAAAGAGGTGGGGGGTGGGGTTTATGTTGGGAATGTTGTATCGGCAACGGCGCTCGACGCGGCAGACAGGGTGTCGCCAGCGGATCGGACCCCAGACGCTACCATCTATCGTCTCTTTCGCTCGTCCGACTAACGCCATCATCTGTCTCTTTCTATCGTGTTCGTTGCGCACAAACACACGAACGCAAACCTTTATTACCGAACGCGTACACGAATGGCCATTTTGTACGTGTGTATGTATATTTGTACGTCGCGCGGTTTCTAGATACGTTGACAAAAACATGGTTCAGAGGAGAGACCCCCCGATGTATTCGTTCATTCATGGAAACGTTTTCAATATTACTACTCCTCCCCCTTTGAATATTCGTTTTTTTTATTATTGTTTTTTAAATTACTGTGACCGCACAATTTTCAACAAATACAATTAATAATAATATTTTTTAAAACGCAAAAAAAATGTCATAAATATCAGAAATAGTATATAGCATTCGAATAAATAGAAGAATGACTAATCTATAAAATATAATTGTATAAACGAACGTATCTGCGTTCGCAATTGCGTCGTATTAAATTAAAGCTAATTCGACGCCGAAAGTTCAAACATCGGCATGAATAAACATTTTTTTAACACGTCTTTTGCGGGTTGATTTAAAAAAAACATCAGTCTTCTCCATTGAAGAATGTTGTCGTATAATAAACAAAAGTAATCAACAGTTTTTTGAATTCTGATTTTATATTGTACGAATTGTAAAAACAGTCTTTCCGGCATTTGGAGCGTAGCCGCTAAAAGACTAATCACAATCTCCCGCAAAAATATGTTAATTTATCACTAAATAAAAATATGAAATTTTGATCATCATTTTATATATATATACATACAAAAATGTTCATTTATTTTGTTTATGTTTTATCAATTATCAATTGTTTCAACAATAGACTTTCAGAGAAAATATGTATAAAATAATAAAACATTTTTTTTATTAACAATCAATAAATTTACAGATAACGATATTGGTAATTAACAAATACCAACGTTTAGTATATATATATAATATATAGTCATTTGTCATTTTTTATCGTACATATACAAATTTTTGTTAATTTATTGTTCAAAGTCATCGAACACAATGGAATTAAATAATGAAAAAATGCAAGCGATAATGGTAAACATTGCAATGCAATGTATCAACAACAGAGCATTGTTTTCATATTTTGAAAAAAAAAAAAAAATATATATATATATATATATATCAACAAAAATTACTGATCAATTTTAAAACAAATATAAATAAACTATCTCAAAAAGTTTTTAAAAATAGAACGGGAAACAAATTTAACTTTTTTCATTCTTTTTTCTACTACAAATCACATGCAATGATTATTTATTTTCAAGTCTCACAAAGATAAAAACTATGAACATTTTATCCTATAAGAATATAATTTTATCAAAAGTTTTTAAAAAGTTATGAACATATTTTAATTTGATATTAAAAAAATATATTAAATTTTATATACATTCTCTAATTATTTTCTAACTAGAATAACTTAAAATCTAGTTTTATAAATTCAATTATATATACAAAAAAAAAAAAAAAAAAAAAAAACTGTTCATGAACATAGTCGATAGCAATTTTATGAACAAAGATTTAAATTTCAATGTTCTGTAATCTAAAATAAAATCAAGTATCTACTGAACTATATTTACACAATCATCGTAAATATGCATATACATACTTTATCGTAAAATATAATGTAATTTTTGTATATATATATATATATATATAAAAACAACGACAAAAGGTTCGGAAAAAGTGTGAAACGTTAGTAGAGTTGCGACAGACGTGGCGGCGCCGACAAGATGGCGGGCGACATTCGAGTGCGCTCACGCATACACATGCATTACGGTATCCGTATTTGCGCACCTCTCGTATCTCAACACACCCACGCAGAAACAAAAAGATATATATATATATATATATATATATATATAACGGTGTATGTGAGAATGATGTATGTATGTATGCGTTACGAAAATGTGCAACTGTGGGGCGCGGCGCAAGCCCGAGTTCACCTGCCGGCGACGTCAAATTGACCATCAAGTAAATGGCGCCTAGAGAGACTAACAAACCGTTACGCACACACACACACACACACAAACACACACACACATATATATATATATATATATATATATGAACACATACCAATATATAATAAAAAAAGATACAGCAGCCCTCGTGATTAACGCATGGAATGTTTCAGACATTTTTTTTTATTACACATACCATGCTTAACCTTTATACATTTTTTTTCATAATCTATGATTACTATAATATTATTCACATTACATATATTGTATTTTGTAGATTTTTTTTTATATTTTAAAAGTATTTCTAGTACAGTCAGTTTTTTTATTTTCGGCGGGATTCGTACGTAAATTTAATTTCGTATAAAATTAAATAATATATTTTAATAGACATATATAAGCAAATATAATGGTTTTTATTTCTGATTTTTAATTAAGTAAATAGCTATATGCATAAATAAATATTATATATATATATATATATATATATATATATATATATATATATATATATATATATAAGCATTATTCTGGTTTATGGTCGATTATCATCTGGACAATCAATTGCAGAAACGTGCCAAATTATATTAGACATATACGTAACGAAAACTATAAAACATTCATACATTTAATAAAATATATTAATTTTTTCGTCGTATGTACGACGAATGTATGTACGAGTCGTAAGTCAAGAACTGACCGTATTACTAGTCAGCAATTTTCATATTACATACGATTCTGTTGATTTCAAATAAATTTTATAACGTAAATTATATAAAAAAATAACATTTATCTTAAAATATGTGTATTGAAATTCGTTCGTGTTTCGGGAATATCTCTGACATGTGTGATTCATAAGTATATACAATATTGTCATGATGAAATATTTCGCTGAGTGTGCCCATTTCCGTTTTCGTTTCAGATACTGCATAGTGTTAACTTCGTGTGATGTCTCATGCATCTAAATATAATATTTTATTGTATAACTAACACAAAGCTAATATACGTTATTTAGAGAAGCGAGAGGACGATAAGGATGTGTATCTGTGAATTTAACACTTCACAAAAATTTGCCGCTGTGAGAAAAAAAAATAAACAGCCGGTTTTTCAACATATTTGCGGAAAAAAAAAGAACTGCTAAATTAAATATTACACTTCAATTTAGATTCCAATCTTTGGTTAATATCCAATGAACGGCAGGTAAACGGGAAACACCGAAAAATAACTATAACTTTCTCAGTAAAATGTATAAAATAATGATTGAAAAAAAAAAAGATAACGTTAAGAAAATGCCGACTTCCCGCCGGACAAACAATGACAATATTATAAGAAAGAGAAAAAAAAGACAATAAATAATATAAACAATATCCGTGAAATAGGAATACATTGAACAAACCAGTGGAGATTATTTTTCGTACCTGACTTAGAATTCTTAGTAACAGGTGAGCCACAAAAACATACATTAAAAAAGAAGGGAAAGCAACACGAAAACGATGCGGTCAGATTCAGGTAGTTGGACCCTAGTCAGAAAAGGAGGACATCTCGCCTTTGAATTAATTGTGACCATACGTTCTTAACGCGAATGCATTATGCATATATTTTTAAAATTTTATTTTTGTATGATATATTGAATTTAAAACATAAAAATTGAAATTCATATATTTTTTATGTGTTTTTATGCAAATATTGAACCATTATTCATATATGCGATATTAGTCACACCAAATCAAATAAAAATCACTAATCAGAATGCGCTATATCCAATTACAATAAATTTCCTAGTAAATTTTGTTCACGTAAAATATAGTAAAGTAATATGTAAAACATTTTATAGGAATTCATAAATATTGAATTACATTTTTATGACGCGTTATAAAGTACTACAACTTTATATGAAAATAATATAAAATTTAAATCAGTTTTTTATTGATATGATAAAAAAAGAAATAATTTCATTTATATAACTAACACATATATTTTTTTAAATTCAATTTAATTAATTTTTAATTTATAATATTATGTAACTTTTTTTTTTGTCAAATGCTACTTTATTTTTACAATTTAATCTTAAACGATCTTTACAACTACAAATATAAACTATATTGAAGTTCAATCATATTATTTAATATAAAATATTTCAGCATTTACGATTCAATTTTAATTCCAAAATCTAAAAATCAACATTAATTGTAAAACTAATTCACAATTTTGAAAAAAAAATATTTATCGCTTTGCAGAAAATTGTCTCTTATTATTATTATATTATATAAAAATTATTATATACATTGAATTAGTAGAACGTCATTTTTATTGTTATTAGCATCATTATCATGATACTTTTATAATGTTTCATATAATATTAATTATTTTCTTCTATATATTTGCAAAAAAAAAGTATTATAAAATATATTAAAAATAAAAAAATATATATTTTTTATTAACAAAATTTGGTCACACTACGCGACAAGGTTTTTCGTTGGCGTCGCTCTGTCTAGCATCGTCGGATCAGTTACTGTTTTGTATGTTGATGTCAATATACCAACACTGGTAACAATTTGCGTCTGTATTAACTATAGTTGATATATATATATATATATATATATATGAAATAAACACTATATACATACATACAATGAACATCACGACCTCGACAATGCGCTATACGAAAACAGTGGCTTCAAGGCAACATGCAACAGTTTCTAATATCGACATAAATATGGGTACATTGCTCGTTGCACAAACATGAATACACATATAAGGTGTTCACGTTATCCTTAATCATCCTTATTTAAACATATATAATTGTTCTATTTGTTTTAAAATATCAATATATATATATAAAAAAAATAATTTTAAATTATATAAAAATATATTATGGTTTTATTTTCGATGAAAAATTACAATATATCAAATTCGTTGGTGTTGCATAAAAACTAAATTGGAACAGAGAACTGACCATTCGACCTCATAAAATTGTAAACTTGACGTCCGGAAATTCGATGTAAAGGCCAAGGTCCACATAGATCCGTGGCGCTATTAATTTACTTTTGAAATGAAATTGCAAAATGTGGTAAAAGTGTGTTTTAAATATCTTTTCGTAAATTCCCGAAACTATAAAATATTTCGGGAATTCTTACATCTTCATTATCATGTGTAGTTTGTTATTGAAATTATTATATGAAATTTTGATTTAAAAACAAAAACATAATTTACTAACATTGTATAACTGACTTACTACATTAGATATTTAAATAATTTGTTAGAATAATGTAGAAATTTTGTAAAAAATAATGATAACATCATCGTAGTCAAATAATGTGTAAAATTAGCTCTTCGCTATTGTAACACCTGATTCTTTTGTGTTTAAAAAAATGCAAAATATACATAAAAGTGTAGCGATTTCCAAATCGCTTACAAATTCAAAAATTAAATATCAATATATCTCACATTTTGTATTCTTATTTCATAAATTATGAGAAAAAGATTTATTTTTTATCTAATGTTTGGATAGCACTTATATTAAAATCATATTTGAAAATCTTTAATCGAACACATAAGTAATTAAAATCGTATTTTTAATTGTAATAAAAAAATTGGTGTTTGGACCAAATCATAAATGCAATAGTTTAGAAAAATAATGACAATATATTTTTTATCTACTATATAAAAAATAAATTTTAAAAAGTTTTCAATATTATTTAATAATTTTAGAAACTTCTGTTACATATATAAATTATTTTTATTATTATATTTTTGATAAAATTAAAAAAATATATTCAATCTGTAATTACTAGTCATACAGATAAATATGGGATTCTTTTTCGTGATAATGTTAAAATTTAAATTTAAAAATCTTAATATTAGAAATAGAAAAAGTATTTTAAAATTATTATATTATATAAAAAAAATATCTTCGTGCTGTGTTTTCCCTATGCATCAAACACTTATCGGAATTCTTAGAAATGATTATCTTTCGGAAAGTTCCATACGAGTGATTTGAAAACGCTGGAAAATTTTTGTTCGATTGCATGGACCATTTGTTTCAATGTTTATTGAAAAAAAGGCGAAAACTTAAGTATATTTGCACATATTTATCAAAAAAAAAAAGAACAGTAAATGACTAAATGAAGAATACAAAAAAAATATATTACATATAGAAGAAAATGATTTACGCCTTAATTTTGCCTTTAGATTTATTTTTTGTATTTATTTGAAAATAATATCTTTTTTTTGAAATAACTTCTTTTTTATCCAAACAGAAACAATTTCTGTTTTGTCATAAATTCAAATTCAGTGTATTGTTCACTTTTATAAACTAAACCAAATGTTAATAATTATAAAAAAATATGTATAATTCAATAATCTTTTTATTTAATTGTAATTTAGATAAATTCATGATCCCTTCATAAAATAAGAAAACTGATATCATATAACATATAAACTAATAACACTATTTCTTCTTTACTATTGTGGACAAAGTCCAATATCACATAAAGCTTTAATATTAGTAACATGTTCCTAGTGTTAACAAATGAAATGAGAGAATATTTTTTGCAAATTGATTTTTTGACCACATCGTGGACTCATTATATTTAGTATTGTATTTTAAAGTATTGACTTTAAGATGATTTTTTTAATTTTGTTTTCGTTTTCAGTTTACTGATAAAGATTTGATAGAAAATTTTATGATTCAAGTTATAGTTATTGATTTCTTGTAAATTTTCGAAAATGACGTTCTAGACTTTTTAATTATCTTCAATCGATTGTCGACCTCTATAAAATATTTCATATTTAAAATCTTATATTATTGATAAAACGATCAAATTAAAAAAAATCTAATAATAATATTACATAAAGATTCATACATATATATAAATAAATATACGCCTAACTCTTTTTTTACACGATTTTGAAATAACGCGGTTCACCGTTAAAAATATTTTTTTTTACACGAATCCCTTAAAATTTTTATTACATAGTTTTACAAGTTTCACTTGTCTGTTTGTTTGGGTGGAATTTTGTAATCGATTTTTTGAGCACATCCCCATATCCGATTGAGCTGAAACTTTGCATACTTGCTCACTCTTGATGACAATGCAAGAATCAATTTACAATTTTAAAAATACGTATTTCATTATTATTTTTTTGCACGTTTTTTAGAAAAAATGTATGGAGTTTTTTCATTTTATTTTTTATACGTTTGCTTGGGAACTTATCTACCGTGTAAAAAAAGAGTTGGATGTATATAGTATACATATTTATATATATATAAAAGAAAATTATATATATATAACCGCATATTATGGAAATAATTTTGAGGTAAACCGATTTAGTAATTGCGTTTGGTCTATTCAATAATCCTTCTCGGAAGACATATTTGAAACGAAATAACTATTTTTTTTATCTACAAGGAAAAACAATGAACGACGTACAAGGGGGAAAATTTTTTTTGTCACATTTCGGTGACGACTTTTATTTTTATAAATATTTATCGTAAAACGGAGACAAAGAAAGAGCTTAAATACATCGACTAGCTGTATAACAGAGTAAGAAACACCTGCCATCACTGACGTCAACATATCGCTATGCCGCTACAAAAACGGTTCTAATTAATTATTTGCGTCGATCAAAATGGCGACAAGCTTACGAAAGCCGCCATTTTGCGAGATGCATCGCAATCAAATGGCGTCTCGGAAAAATTTCACGTTTATTCTAATCGACCAATTTATATAATTTATTTATAAATAAATCTCAGATTGAATTAAAAATATTTTATAATAATATAAACAAAGAAAATATACGCGGATAAATAATAAAAATATATTGTTTTATAAATTAATATTGATTTTATTTTAACAATAATACTCATATATACTATGATAAAAAATAATAAATAAAAATCATTATCAATAATGCGCAATTGTTGTTTGTTATGATTTCATAACGTATATCGAATACAGTGAAGAGTTATTTTGTGTCGATAACCTTGATGGGGCGTTCTTTGTGAAAAGTGCACGTGCGTTGGTTTTTATTATTATTATTTCAAATTTATTTATTCACATTTATATATACATATATGACAATATATAATGGTAAATAAAACGTATTTTTTAATGTTTGATAAAGTGAACGATCGAGTATAATTGTCAATATTGTGTGTAAATGGAATTTGTTTAGATTTTTAGCTTTTGGTATCGTTAGCGTTTTGCTTCGTTGTCGTTTCTCACCTACTTTCAACCTTGACTGTAGATTGTGCAGTGGCAGCCCTTTTATTTATAATAATTATTAATTAAAAGAATACTATTATTAAAATAATATTCTCATAAACAATTTTTTTAAACAATTTTTTTACTAATGCGCAATTAATGACATATGTTTAATTTACATATTTATTTTTATTATTAATGATTCCTGAATTTCTGAAAAAGAACGTTCAACGATTTTATTCTTTTTATTTTACATTGTTATATGTATATTATTATATAAAATAATAATTAAAATGAAAAAAAATTTTAGATTATATAATTCATATTCTTTAAAAAATGTATAAAACTGTAGTGTTTATCATAAAAATTGATTAAAAATATATAATTAATTATCGAAACTTAAAAAGATGTTAATTATCACGAGCCGCCTTTTGCACGCCGTCGTCAGCCTGTCTGCCATCGCCAGTGACTTGACATGTGGGCAGCAGAGCGCCATTCTCGGAAATACCGTCATAAATATTAATTGCTTTATTCATTTGTCTTTCGAATATAGCCCTTAAAATCGTACATTACAATATCATAGTGTTTAAAATTGCTTAACATTTTATATTAACTTACATCCTTATAACAATGTTATCGATGTCGAATTCCTTTTTGTTCGTCAGACGATTTTTTCCTAGTATTGATATTAAAAGCTACATTTAAAGACTATTATTCGATACCAGTGATATGCATGAATGAGCCACTAAGAGGAAATATTTTTCATCATAGAGATGGTCAAGCGATTTTGATCAATTTTCCTAACTCAAAAAGGGGATTATATGTATTAGAATCGCTTGTAATATAATAAAACAGAGTCGCCTGATGTTGGTTGTAACCAATTACAGTAATATAAACATATGAAATCGCGCACATTTAAAGTATAATATTGCGTGCTTTAAAAACACACTTAAGACCTTTTATCCTTGGAATTATACGATGAGTCGTGTGATAAAAACTTCGATTCTAGGAATAAAATCTGAAGCCAAGAAAAAAATCTGGCTTCAATATACAAATAATCTGTGTATAAATATGTGTGTGTGTTTGTAACAGGGATATTTAAATAAAATATAATAAATCTAAGTAAATCGCGGAACTCTAAAAGTGTGGGTTTCGCATTAATACGACTTGAAAATATCTACTTTTTTAATATAAATATGTTTTTTTTAAGATTTTGTTATAAAAAAATACATATTTTAGAAGATTGCACTGTATAATCATTAGTTTCATGGATGTTTTCAATTTTAGAAATATTATATATAATTTTAATTACAATTTTGAATAAATCACAAACTTTAGTATTAAATAAAAAATATTAAGCGACATAATAAATATATTATTTTTATAATAATGCCAACAAACTTGTTGTCACATTTTTGTTTTAACCCAGCTGTGCATTTAATATTTATTATAATTTTATAATAATATTTTTAATATCGGGAAATATTTGACTGCGTTCTGTTGTTTAAATACATCTGACATTCTTGGGCTTGGCTCCACGCTGGCTGGGCAAGTTTCTTGAATTTTTTTCAAGTCTCCCATTAAATTATTTATACAAAACAGTAAAAAAAAATATATATATATATATATATATTAAATGTACAATAATATAAAAATTTTAAAATATATAAAATTATTACGCAATAGATGAAAATTCGCGAAATCATCTCGATTTAATGTCGTTGACTTTCTAAAATTTTTATTTGTGCTATTTTTTTTTAAATTAATTTATTAAAATAATTTTCATTAATAATTATAATGAAATGAATTTGTAATTTAAATTTGTAATACTTTGAGTTTTTGATTAAGCGCATTTAGCAATTAATATTTAATACCTGTTTTCAATTAACAAATATTTAATTCTCGGAATGAGATAAATATTTATGATAAAAAAAAATAGATAAAGAGGATGTATATTTCAATTGAAATGGATATAAAGAAAATATATGTGATAAATTAATAGAATTTCAATTATTTTCATATAAATGATGTGACAAAATATTAGAAATTTTTTAATATATTATAAATAATTGAACGAAAAGTAAATTATTCTAAGCGATTTTAATAAATTCTAATATCTTTGAAAATAATTTTGTTTCAAAATTTAGATCCTTCATAAATCCAATTGTCTATAAAGATTGTAGAAAAATAGTAGATAGTATTTTATATCGTATAAAATTAACCCTTAACCTGTCGGATATATCATAGTTAACTAGTTGTTAGAAATTAATTCGATATTCAAATTGCAATTATTTGATATATATATCAAATAAATATTAAATTCTCATTTTTTTAATAGAAAAATTCTTTCTTTTTTATATATTTATTATAATTGTTGACAAATTAGATTATAATAAGTGTTAATTTTTTTATTCACAAAATAACCAAAAATACAAAACCAGAATAACTTCATAATTTATATTTTAATACCATCAATTTACTTAAAATAATAATTTATTTTGATTCAGCCAATTCAATTTTATCATATTTTTTAATACTGTAATATTATTTAATTGACTGATGTCATTACATAGTACAAATTCAAAGTCTTAAGGTTAACAATCGGATTAATCATTTTAATCGTGCAATTCATAAATATATATATATATATATATATATATATATATATATATATATATATATATATATATATATATATATATATATTTAATCTAATTTTTATTTCATGTTTTTGCAACAAATTAAATATATATATATATATATATATATATATATATATATATATATATATATATATATATTTTAATGTTATTTTTGTTAACGTGTATACGTGCCAATATTCGCATACAAAAAAATTTCAGCTGACGTGCACTTCTATCATATATTATTATTTATTTATTTACCTAATTTCTTAAGATAAGATAAGGCGATCGCGTGATTGTATGTATGTACAAAAAAAAAGAACCCACTTGAATTCCAACAAATATACTAAAACTTATATTATAGCAAAAATATGTTTACATTAGATATAAAAGTGTGTATATATATATATATATATAAAAAATGTAGTTAAATATTTTTAAATCATTTAGAATATATATTATTGTATGTTTTGCTAATTTTATTAATATAAATTAATAATGATTAGATTTAGATTTTGTTCAAGAATGTTTTTAGTTGACAATAAAATGTATTTTTAAAATTAAATATTTGAGAATTTATAACGGAAGACTGTGATAACATAATTACAGCATAACTTCATCATTTTAAATTATTATCTTAAAATTATTTTATTTCTAAAAATAGTTATGACGTTGATTAAATATTATTTAATAAAAAATAAATAAAAAAATATATAATTGAAAACATTACTATTTTAATATCAATTATTTTTGTAATTTCAGATTTTAACAAGTGGAATGTGTAAATAGAATGAAAACGGATTCTAAACGTATAAATACAGGAAAGAAGACTAGTGAGAAAATATAGAAAACAATGAAGAATGCAGCATTGAATATTAAATGATGAAGAAGAATATCGATAGACAGAAAGAAGTATGAATTAATGATAAAAAACCGAGATTCGAATTAATCTACTAGCGCCAAAATGGAAAAAAAATGAATATTCCTATAGGGAAAATTAAAAATTTTTGTAACTGATTATTTGATTTAATTTATTTCAATAATTAGATTAAACTTTCGGTCGGTGAATATGATTAAAAATATTTTAATGATATTTTTGAGTTGAAAAAAAAACTTTTTTTTTTTTTTTTGGATAATCATCGGCATGGTTGGTGTTAAAAATATGTTTGCACTAACTCAACTTTGCAGCTGACTCAGGAAAGCGTTGGTTTGAAATATATATTTTCAAAACATTTCACTCTTTCAATACATAAGTGAGTATTTTAAAAACAAGTTTATCTATAATTTCGCTGAATAATAGCGTATTGGTTGCTAACACTGATTTGCCTAGCTGTATAATAAATTACGACTAACTTCAGTGCCGTATTTGCATTTTCTGGAAATCTATAGAATTGAAAACGTAGTTTATATTAATATCATTTTTACACTGTCAAAATTAATATCATTTTTACACTGTCAAAGTTTTTTTTTTTTTTGTTATAGTAACCACATTAATTCACATTTAAACTATTGGATATGAATCTGAATATCATGAATAAGATTGTAAATTCCAATTTTAAACATGTTTTCTCATATATGAAAATAAAATTTCATTAAATTTTCCTTATACATCCGTGTTGTTGTGTTTGAGTAAACCGAAGCGATCAGTTGATTATGTGTGTAAACACCAGCGTTGTTTGACTTTAGTCATCGTTACTGTATGAAAAAAAAAAGTTTGTTCGTCATAAATTCGTTATTTCAAGTTATCGTAAAATTTGGCCATAAAAAGTATATCGTCGTCTTTATTAAAATAATGACCACGTACACATTTTACAATAAATGTGTGTTGATTAATTGCGCGTTTTTTTTTTAATTATTACGATTTGTGCTTATATATATAATGTTTCCATAAATGGTAATGATTTTTTTTATATTTTAAATTATAATATAAAATTTATTTAGAATTTTATAGAAATTTATATTTTATAATTTTAGTGATTTTTTAGCATTCAATAATATTTGCTGATAAAATTCGATTTTATATATTTTATTTTATTATGTATTAAATCAGGAGTAGCCAATATAAATGATCTTGCGGGCCACTGAAAACACACAATAATTATGTGGGCCGCATATAAAATTGTATATAAACTTATGAAAAGTTTTTTTTTCATAATTTCAATATTTAATTATTGAATATATGGATGCATATTTGAAAAAAATGTTCAAGACAAGATACTGTTTGGTTAACCTTGTATTAAATATTTAAAGGGTGAATTTAATGGATAAAAATATAAAAAGGTAACTTATATTATGTCTTAATTTGTTATAAAATTTGATAATCTAATATACTATTTTTTTTAAGGATAAATCCATGGACTTTAAACTCAAAAATATAACGTCCTTCAGAAATACATACAATATATTCTATTATTTGTTGATTATGATATGAATAATGTTATAGTGTGACATTAATGAATAATGTGTCATATTATTCAGACTGTCACAATAAATAGATTCGACTGTATTGTTTCTAAATTAAAAATTATAATATTCAATACTATATTTAATTTAGAATCTGTCAAATTTTAATGATGTAAATAATATATAAAATGTAAAAGTAAAATATTGATTAGAAATAATGTCAATAAAATAAGTCAAATTTTTAATGATGCGAATAGTATTAATGTCCTTGTTTATAATATTATGAAGTAAGAATATATTGCGATGAAGCGTCACGGTCATCGTCACAAAGATATCTCTGTCACCGATTAAATCAAAGGTTGGCAGTCAGCTCTAGATAACTAACTTGTCGACGATCATATAAATGGTTGCACTTATCGACGCTCTGGTCGCTATTCGTTTTTAACGGTAAAGAAACGTTGTCAAACGTGTAAACCGGCCATTTTTAGCATAGTTGTTTCCGTCGACACAAACATAATAATTATACGACAGACTCAATTTTCCGCTTTTGACTAAATCGTTGAATAACTGTCGCCGATTATGTGTTCCGGGTTCGTTCCCTGTATCGATCATCGTACATAAAGAAATGCGCAGTTTCATCAAATAAATAAATCGTAATTCATCATGTGGAAAAAATGATAACCTCTGCAAATATTTATATATATATATATATATACAGACTTGATTATCGTGAATATATATATTTTTTTCATTTTCTTGATAATTTTATCAGACCACCAAAGCAGTGATTCCAGATTTTAAACTAGGAATTTTTATTTTTTTTATATATAATATATATAAATAAAAATTTTAACCATTTATCTCATAAAAAATAATATAAAGTTAATTATAAATTTTGATTTATAAATTAAAAAAAAGGGTAATAATTGAAATTTGATTTAATTAATATTATTTTCACTGTCAAATATGTATTCTTCAATAATTAATTTCAAGAAAGAAATTAAATTGAAATTATTTATGCAAGATATAAAGCAGAACGACCCATTTTCTATATCTTTGATATATTTTTTGACTTCGTTTGCGGCTATGGGTGGAAAAAAACCGTCTTTGAAGTATAATTGCTTTGTTACTATGAGTATAAATGTCGGTTTATTTTGATGTTCAGAACAAATAATAATGAACACACACACACACACACATTTTTGCAGTTTACAAACATTTTTGCGGTGAAATAATTAAATGAAATATTGATTAATAAAAAAAAAATGCGATAACAAGACATTCGAGATGTTAATTAAATTGTTATCACGGGTCATATGTCCGGTTGACCACCTCTTATATATATTTTGAATATTTTTTTTTTATTATTCTTCATCGACGATTTTGATATTGTATATTTTAGTGAATATTATATAAAATATATCTGGTAAATATTCTAGCATTGAATGAAATAAAAATTCATTATGTGTGTAATAATTCTAATATCGACTATTAGTATGCGAAGAAATGAAATTATACGTGAATTTGCAACCCGTACGATTTTTTATGTAACGTAATAACATTCCATAAAGTGAATAAATATTAATGTGAATAAAAATCAACGTATGTATAATATATACATATAAAAATGTAAATTGAACGATAAATAATCGTAAGATTAATAAATTTTAATTATAATAAAAAAAAATAATATTCAATTTTTAATGTAGTATATGAATCGAAATTGATTCAAATAAATTTATGATTTTTTTTATAGTTAATACAATTTAATGCAATAGGAATATTTTAATATTTGTGAAAAGTGGTGTGAAATCTGGGATGCTGTGTACGGCTAGAGCCAAAAATTTTATTTAAAATCATTATATATATATATATATATATATATATATATATATATATATATATATATATATATATATATACACTTATCATAAACAGCAAATTACTAATTACATTGTGGGATTTCGTTTCATCTACAGTTTAAAATTAAAACATAAAAAAATAAATAAAATCAACTAAGTGTATGATTTTTATTTAATTTTATTGCAGATCTTGTGTAGTGTTGTCAATATTTTTAAAATATAGACTTTTATTTTTATTAACAATTATAAAATTATAGATATAATTTATCACATAGTTTAAAATATTAAAAATTTAAATTTTATCTATTTTTATAATTGAAAATAAAATATAAAATTTTATTTTATTTGAAGGTAATCATATTTTATAAGGATGTGTCTGTCCTTTGTACTCTGATCAGATTTATTATTTTGCGGTCACTCGAGCAACACTTATTGTAAGTCGGTGCATTTGGCAAGACTCGCGGGGGATTTAGAACGTCTAGAAATAAATTTGAGATATTTGAATTGCGGGTGTTTTGGCGCCGGTCGAAGAACAGCGCCTTGCTGTCTCGTGAATAAGCGCGAATAAAAATGCCGAACGCGCTAAAATAAATCATCAACGCAAACCGACACGTGACATAGTATTAAAAATATATTTAAAATAAAAAAAAAAGTTTTACACAAAACAGTGTAAACGAAAAATAAATAAACAAATCACTGCGTTAATTCGAAATCGACGATGGTTGGAAATATTGTCGTGTTAACCAACGGCCATTTTGAAATAACGCTCGTTCCGTACGAACATTTTGAAGCGGTATCGTGTTATACTTTTTTTCTATAATTTTAATAAAAAGGATACAAGTGAAACTTTGCATTTTAAAATATATAGTTTCTTTTTATATTCGTTAAATCAAACATAGACTTAGAACTTCCGTTTGAATTATCGATAAATTTATGTGCACGTAGACCTTTTTTTTGTTTTGACTTTCGCCGCCTAATCCAACGCTCGTTGCGTTTGTGAATTCATAATTAAATGTCAAATTTATCATAAATAAATACGTATGGCGTCATCGAGAAATATATGAAGAATCGATTCGTAGTATCTGATAAAATTATCGCAAAGACAAAAATGCAAAAAAATCTATTCTGAAAAGTTTTGTATCACATATATTGAAACAGAACAACGTTTTTATAAAGTAGGACTTTAGAACACTCGTTAAAATTACGAGATTTATAAATTGTGCAGTTTGAAAATTTTGCTAGAAAAAAAATAATAATTGCCATAATTTAAAAAAGTGTTAAAATCCTTGAACTGTTAGAATTGATACATGCTACAGTCACTTAGTAAATTGTGTAAAAAAAAATAAAGATTAATGATCGTTTCATTATTGATAAATGTTTTGTAATAATTTTAATTATTTCGGTTGTCAGAATTTTTGTTAAAATATAAAAAAAAGGAATTATTAGTGACATCTATTCACAAAAATACAAATTAATATAAGGAAATATGAATTATAATAAAATAAATATTTAAACGATATATATATATATATATACACACACATATATATATATATATATATATATATATATGTAAACAATTTCTAGTATTATACAATAAAAAAAAAATCATTAAATTAAGTTTTTAAATGTATCAACTCAAACTATATAATCAAAAACATGGAAAAGGTTTCCAAGTTGATATTTCTTTAAAGCACTAGTTTAAATTAATTTTCTTTTTAATATTGTTACAAAAAAAAAATACAAAATCTGCGTGTCAAATTTGTTCTTTTTAATGAAAAATCTAAGGTTTTAACTAAAATTCAGGTTAATGTTAGTATTCAAAACTTAATTGGAAAAGAAGGTTAATTGAAAAAAAAATGTTATACTAAAAACATTATATATTTTATAGAATAGAATTATTCGAAATGAACGTTTTCATAATTTAAATATGTTTTTTTATGATTATATTTAAATTTTTTTAATATATTTTTTTACAACATAAATTGGTATAATAAAAGATATTTTTTAAGTTTATCAGACAAAAATGAGATTTAATAAATAATTTAATATAATTATATGTATATTTTTCTATCAGTTTATATAATAATTTATTAATATTCATGACAATGACGAAGGGGTTAGCAAACGTTGAACTCTAATATCTTCACGGTATATTTTAAAAATTAGATAATTTCTTTAGTCGACTATATAGTATAGTTCTTAGTTAATCTATTATGTCACACAATTTAATTTTATCGCTAACATGACGTCAACGAATTGGTGAACGGCCAAAACCTCGCCCATTTCATTTGTTGCTTTCCAAGAATATTGAGATTTTTCCTCCTGTTCGTCTACCTAGATAATTAGTGAGAGACGTTTATAACAAATATAAAAAAAAAACAATAACCTATATCAGAAAAAAAACTATACATCATCAAAACAAGTTATTTTAATTTAAGGAACTAAAATATAAAGAGAACAAAATTATAATAGTAGTATTAGATATGTTTATGTTAAAAGCTCGTTTATTAGTTATAATAACCGAAAAGAAGATTTATTTCGACACCTTTACAATATGTAAAATACAGAGAGATGCCAAATAAGAACCATTCTAATATCTTTTCCAAGAAAATAACATTTCTATAAAAAATAGTGGATGGTTCCGTGTTATTGTTAATAAAAAAAATAGTATTGTCAAAGACGATAATTATTATTCACAGATATGAAATTTATTTAGCAATTCTTCGCAATGATATAAGACTAAAAAGAAAGAAAAATACGTCTGTTATCTCTAATTAAATTTGCTTATTTATATAAAGTCGAATAGATAAACAAGTATTTACATAAGCGTTATTGTTTATATTATATATAAACAATTTTTAATTAAAACCCCAATCAGGGATAACGCTGTATGCAGCCAATGTTTCGCAACAATAGATTAAAAGGGCAAAGAGCAAGATTAATATTATTTACGTAAAGAACCAACAATTGATTTTAACAATGACAACTAGAATCTTTAATAAACTTCTTCAAAGAGCATACGAACTTGAAAAGTCAAATCACAAAGACATTTTTCCTTCACGACAGACGCTATGAAGAAAATACGTTTATGGATTGTTTTTTATATTAATTACAATTATAGTTATAACTTGTAGATATATATATATATATATATATATATATATATATATATATATATATATATATATATATATATTTAGAGATAAGTGCAATTAAATTGCAATTAAAAAAAATATATTGGGTAAAGATCTTAAGAAAATACGACAAAAGTTTTTTTAATAACATTTTAAAATTGAAATATAAATTTCTTTTAAAGTAATATCATATTTACAATATCAATGAAAAAATACGAAGGCAATACTTATATGTAAGTAAAGTGAAGGAAATTATTGAATAAATATAGTGACATAAATAATTAAAAAATATACACCGGTTTTGAAGAATTTGAGCAAATAAGAAAATTGTCTGACAACTTAATAAAAAAATTTTATATATAAATAAATAGTGAGCAAAAAATGGACAATAAGCAACTAATTTTATATGTTCAAAAATACTTTAAATTATTAACACTATGCAAAATAAAGCAATATAAAATCACAGTACGTTTTGGCGGTAAAAAAAAGTTTATTAAAAAAATGATTTTATGATTCCATTCTTGATTGTGCCATTAAAGGTAAAAGAACGTCTTTCCATAACGTGTGTTGTTCACCGTGGGTTATTTTTATGATTTCAGCAGCTTTATAAAACGATTCTATCGCTTTTTCCGGTTTACACGTGTAAAGTTGTAATTTTCCTAATTTTATATAGAGTAAACCATAAAGTGGGTGTCGAACACCATAATAATTCCTGTAAAAATAATAAATATATGGTATATATAATTTTAATATTGTATTTTCACAAATTTCATACATTAATTTCAATGTGAATTACGTACCTAAATCCAGGTAACAATAATTCAGCATAATGCATAGCTTGGTCCCAAAATTGGTATTGAATACAACCATCTAAAGCCAGATCCAAAGTCTGAACATGATATATGGAAAGTGGATGTAAAATATTACTTTGTTTTTCTAAACAAATTCGACAAACGTCTACATCTGAAAACGAAAACGTTTATGATAAAATTTAATTTTTTTTTCATACTCGATCTTTAATTTTTAACTTCATTTTTACAGATTTTTCATGCAACTTTCACAATGAATAGATTTTAAAAGCGGTTAACCCAGATAAAATGGATAAACCTAGCTGGGGATTTTTTTAGAGACAATAATTTGACTAGTGTTTTTTTAGATACGAAAATTTGGCTGGTGTACTATTTTTTTTAGAACAAAAATCTGGGATATGTGTTACACAAAAAAAAAATATTAATAATCGCAAAATTCATGTAATTTAGAATTACATAAATTTATTAAAATGTAAATTCACATATAACAGCTGAAACTGAAATGTTTTTGATATTATTATAACTTTACATTACCATTACTTTTACAACGATAATATGAAAAATTATTTTCATAAAAGGGAAATGAGAAATGACTAATAAAATGGTAGTAGTTAAAAGTCATTTTTAAACTAATATTTTTATGTATATGTAAAACTTGGTAAACAAAATTTAAAAAACAATAAATATAGTTACATGATGTGGATTTATTCTTCATATTTAATAATTGATCATACGTATATTCCATGGCATCTTTAAATTTTTCGATAAAATTCTCACCGACAACCTGCGTACATTTAGGACATTTGATAATTTTATTATCATCATCAGAGTTTAAAGACATATTATTAAAACCATCGTTTAAATCATGACTAATATTAAAGGTATCTTCGACTCCATTTGTTTTGGCAGAAGTTGAACCATTCATTTCCAATGGTTTAATAAAAAGTTCAACATTTTCTCGCCATGGTATTTGTAAAGGATAATCACAAGAAGTATTTGGACATTTTGCTGCATGCATGAGAGATATTTGTTCTGAATCTAATAACAAAATATAAAATAGTAATAATAAATATCAAAATGAAGAAAAATAATTTAAAACTTACAAATTTACCTATACATCTAGGACATTGGCATAAAAAATAATATGTGGTTTTCAATTCAGTTTGTCGATCATACGTTGTATTTAATAAGTCAATATATGATATAAAAATCTAAAACAAAAAGTGTTAATTACTGACAATTACTTAAAATCAAATCACAAAATGTTTTCTCAAGAACTGATCGGTTGATTACAAAATTTGTTATTTTCAAATTACCTTGGTGAAGTCGAGAGCAGGTAAGTCGACCAATGTTCTAATATTGATTGTTGTTCCATTGAATACTGCTACAGCATTTGGCTCGCATGAATGATCCAAAATTGAAGTGCCCAAATATATTCCTGTACCAATTGATAACATTTCAGGATCCAATATAGTAAAACCATTGATGCACATCTATAAATTATAACATAATATTTATAAAAAAAATCTATAAATCACAATATTCTTTAAAATTCATTCATATATTTTTATTATAAATATATGGAAATATATTTTTTAAAATCGACGTCAAAAATAAAACAATAATTACATACAAAATTATTAGTATAACACAAATAATAGGCAACTATTGCTTTTATGGAATTGAATTGTTGAAAAAAAATTTTTTTTTGTTTATTACAAATAACAATATTGTATACATTTTTCAAGTGATAATCATGAAAAATATTACAATTGTTATACATACTCGTCCATAAATGCCCATAAGTTCAGCCGAATTAGGTATGGATATATCAGTTATAAATTCAAATAAAACCGCACACAAACACGTAAAATGCTCCATACGACGACTGTCCGCTTTAATATCTTGATAGTCTTTAAAAATAATAAAACGCTATAATATTGTTAATAAAAATTACTTTTTTTTTTGTAAATAGAAATATTTATACTAACGAGACATGAGATCTTTCCAAATTCTGAAAGATTTTTCAGAGTAATAACCGCGGGTGTGACCGCCGCCGGTTGCGAGTTTCCGTATCAATTTCGCCAATAATCTAGCAGCATCTGGTAGAATTCTAGGTAGAATCTTTTTAAATCCAGGGCATTCTGACTAATAAATTTTAACATATATATGTAGACATTTTTAGGAACATTCAATATAATAAAAAGTTGTATTGAAAAAAAAAATAGTAAACAAATTAATTTTGTAATTTTGATATTTTTTTAATTGGTAACAATAATTTCATTACTTGAATTGTAAATTATATATAGATATATTAAAATTTTTAGAGAGGGAATTATGTAAAAAAATATTTTTTTTTAAAGTTTAGAAAAATTTGTTGTTTTTAAAATACTTTTATTTTCTATCAGAATAAATTAAACAATTAAAAAAAATATAAATTTATTGATAATTTTAAAGTAACATAAAAGTAACATTAAATATGACATTTTCAACTGTATTAATTTTATTCAGAGAGATAAGTAATTAAAAAACTAGACACTTCTTCGCTAAGCCAAAATATATTAAATAATATACCTTCAACAATGCCTATGCCTAAACCAGCAATAACATCTAATATATAATGTTTTTCAGTAATGACTCGTGAAATGCAGACCGAAATCGTCCAAACCAAGAGTGGCAGCATTAAATTAGTATGGATTGGATATATAAAGAAAAATATGTACATCACTAGACCGGCTCTGCTCGCATGACCCGATGGAAATGAAAAATTATCAGATTCGAGTCTGCCGGACGACATTGCGGATGGTATTTTACGTCTTGTAAAAGCCTTCAAGAATGATACCGCTATTATATCGAAGATCAGTGCAATAAATAAATTAGCTTGCACTTGATATAAGCTTGAAGAGTTGAACAACCATATAGAACATAAACAGAGTGCAAGCCATGTTATTCCGTGACAGGAAATTTCAAATATTTTATGATGAGCTTTAAACGATTTAAATAAAGCTGTGTGCTTTAATGAATTTATAAAAGAGTTTGTTAATGCCACGTCTTTGGACAGTACCAATTTGATAATGTTAGACATTTTTATATTTAATTATTCTTTAAAATTATAAAAAAACAACCGATATGTAACGAAATTATACGCGAATAACGAATTAATTTATCTATATTGAAAGAGGGGGGATAGAAAGTCTGTTCCCCCTACCAAAAAATTACAAATTAATTTGTTATTTTGTATTTTTTTTTATATTATAAATAGAAACATTTTTGAAAGAATTTTCAAAATTTATTAATACAAGAAGAAAAGGATTCAAATTGAATAAAAAAATATATATTATAATATACCTTATGTTCAGCCCATGCTTCTTTTTGACAAATTTTTCCGCAGTAATGAATATAATGACATCCTGAACACTTGAACACTTTCGTTCTACGATATATATTAATAATTTAAAATAAAACATACATATATATATATGACAGAAATAATATTCCTACTTGCGGAAACAGTGATCACATCTGAAGGTTCGCTCTTTTGAAAGTAAAACGTAAACAAATGGCTTCTCTTCGATAATTGTCGTTCCAGCTTTTATTGGTCCCATGTTTTTTTTTATGTGATTCTTCATATTTGAAAACGATATATAAAATCTGTTTTAATTAATTTAATAAATACAAGTTTTTAACAGAAAAAACAAATTCTGAAAACGATCGCAACAATATTATTTGATAGTCTTGTAATATTATAAATTTCTATTAGATAATAAATAACTAATAATAATGTTTATATATTAAAATAAATAATTAATTTTACGCGAAAGTTCGCGCGAGCTTCAAGTAAAGCTTTCAACGGCGGTAAACACTTCGGTTCGAAAAATAACCAAATACTGTTATAATTATCATATGAATTCTAGAGTTGAAACACATTTATGAGATTGTGAACGAATTCATCCTTATCTTACAACATTATTATGATGAGCCAGAATGAGATCAAACGAAGTATTTAATACAATGTAATTTTAGACACCACTAAGGTTTCCAATGATTGGTTTTTTTGTCAATTTAATTTTTAGTTTTTAAATCTTAAAAAATATTGTTGCGATTTAAGTAATGTTGTAATTCGAAAAATACATAAAAATAAAATTATTAAACGAATTGTACTTATAATTTTTCTGGAAATTCAATGACAATAATTTTTTTAAAATTTTATTTAAATTAAAAACTGATATTTTTAGACAAAAGTAATAATCTAATTAGTCATTATAGGTTTGAACAAATTTGATTGAGTTTAATACAATATGAATACTTCTTTGCATTAATATATTGTAAGGTCAAACACTAATTATTATTTAAGAAAATCTTTATGGTTTTATACGGTTGAATCGATAACTAATTTTGAAAACAGAAAACATTAAAAATTTCAAATATTTTGACAAATGGATGATACATATATTTTATATATATTATTATAATTGAGTAACACGTAATTTTAAATTTACAGTAGAAATGACTAACAGATGTTAAATATAACATGAAAATGTAGTCAATTATATTATATCTTTGAACTATCAAGTAAATACAAATGAAGCATGACAATTTTAACCCTTACCATTCCTATGTCAGGCAAAGGACAACATCGCTAATAATGTTTTCTGTAAACTGTTTTTTATTTAAAGAATAAAGGACTACAAATAATTATTTTACATTTGTTTTTGTTACTACCTATCATTTAGTAATTAAAATGGTAATAATTAAATTAGAGTAGGCTGACATATAGTATTAAAAAAAATGGAGTGGAAAGGGTTAATACAAATCTAACCTAAAAAAAAGTATGTGCATATATTAATTTTTACATTCATATAAATACTTTGAAATATAAATAAATAATAAAAGTGAAATAAAAAAACGAAGGTCACTATAGAAGTTTGAGAGGCTCAAGATGAATCGGCACCTGTTTTGTCGTGGCTATAATTAGCCGGTCATGATGCAGGTTATGTGTCTATTTGTGGATGCTGTTCGCGCTCGTACAAACTCCACGCCCCTCACCCGCTCCCTTCTCATTTTTGTGTCGTAAAAATAACGTGGAATCCACGTGCACACCTATATGACACATATAGTAACAAAAAAAGTGCAATGACAACTGTCAAATACAAAACAACGAAATACGACCATGAACATTTTACATATGAAATTAATTGTGTGTTATATATATATATATATATTTTTTTTTATATAAATTATATGTATTAAAGTCCTTTATCTTAAATATTTTATGGTTTTATTATTTATAAATATTTTATATTTTTACAATATTAATATCTATAAAACTGATATTAATTTTCAATTTTTTTTCTAACTAGGATAATAATGTAAATATTTCATATATACACTTAACTTTTATAAAATCAAATATTTTTTTACAATGTAATTTAAAAAATTGCTTAATTTTTATATTTTACTCAACAATATAATAATTCAGATGCATCATTGTAAAACAAAATATTTTTTTCACCAAAAAAAAAAAATAATAAATAAATAAATCTATATGTAATAAGTGTCGAATTCAGAGTATGAAATTTTTAAATTATAAGTAATTTATAAATATATCTTTACTTAAAAAGTTAAAAAATATTTTATTATTTGTTTCAGTAGTCCATCGTCAAAAATAATAACAATATAATATGTACTTTCAAATTTAGATCAAATTTAAAAATAAGATTTAAATTAGTTATTTACTAATAATGTACTAATAAAGTTGTAATAAAGAAATTACTAAAGTTACATGTAATAAAGGTTATTGATTATATATATATATATATATATATATATATATATATATATATATATATATATATATATATATATATATATATATATATATATATATATATATATATATATATATATATATTGAAAATATTAAGTGTGTGTTTTGAAAACAGCTCTTGAATTGTGTGACTTATGAAATAAAAAAATGATGAAATACACAGTCGTCTCAAATAAATACAAATATTGTAGTAATATTTTTCATCATATTTATTTACAAAAGATTTTTTATAAACATATAATGTAAACATAAAATTGGAAATAATATAATTTTAGTTTTTCTATTCGTTATTTTTTTTTGTGATAAATTCAAATTTATTGGAAATATTTTTAACAGTAAAAATATATAAAAATTATACATATAAACTAATACATTGAATTCGAGAAACATTATCAAATTATCTTTTTAATAAATCAAAATTGTTATATAATAATTTTATTTCTAAATATATTTTGTAATCATTTATTATTATATATTTTTAGAAAGCTCTATTGAAAGCTCGTCGACAAATTCTTTAAAATGTAAATGTTCCATATTATTACTCAGTTGTAATAAAATAAACCAATCGCCAATATTACCTTTACTAATGATATTACTTATTGCTTCCTTATACGAGGAATGAAAGATGAACGGTATTGTGATTTGTCTCATGTAATTGCTAGAAATCAAAAAAAGTCTGTATACCAAAACGATACCGCTTAAAATGGCCAAAATGATGAACCAAAACCACAAAATGACGTATATTTTTTCATTAATAATATTTACAGGCAATATACATAAACCGTCAAACCTTTGAATCGATCCGGACGGACCGTATTTATTGAACGTGCATTTTGTAACTTTAGGAAACACCCTGGCCATCGGATCCTCGCCACGCTCTTCGACAGATGTATGAGTAAATTCGAACACTCTGGATCCATAATCCAAAAACGAACCGTCCAAGAATAAATTCATAAAGTATATCTGACCGACAACATTTGCAAAATTAAAAATTTCACATAGAAAAAATTGCCAAAAATACCAGTCGTGAGTTTTCATATTTCTTTTAAAATATAAAACAAAACCAATTTTTCTATCGTTCATTACGTCCCGTTTGATCACTAATTCGTTCATGTTCATACTTAAACTCTTGATTCTTCCGCCTTCTATCGTTTTCCATATGTAACGTGATATATAAAATAATATCGCTTGAAACATCAATACAAAACAAACCCACTGGTAATACTTGTGATAAACAATTGTTTCCTCGTCTTGAACGTATGCGGCGACTCCTGGATGTGGAACTTCGATTCCGATTCGCGACGTCAATTTATTTGGTATTGTAAATGTACTATAAATCCAACAATAAGTATCCATGACTTTTGAAGGAATACTGTCGACTATACAATCGATCGGATCACCGATGTATTGTTTTGTTGTAACGACCGTAGCAAATACAATTAAAAGTGTAAAAGTTGCTTTATAGTGCAATTTGAAGATAACATTGTCTATATTAACTTTCTTGATGACAATAAACTGTTTGACTGATTTAAATATTCCCAACATGATTGAAACACGTGTACACTATATTATTTTTTATACTGTATTGATTATAAGATGAAAAACTATAAATTTATAAACGATAACAAGTAATCTTGTTTTATATACTTTTTTTTTACGTAAGATCATATTTTGATTGATTAATGTTCTAATTTGATAACAATAACTAAATATGTTATAATTCTTTTGACCGACTACACTAAAATTTCCTGTATGTATTCATTTTTCTTAAATTTAAACATATATTTATAATGATAAAAAATATATATTGATATTTATTTGTGTTTTCATGCTTTCTTGATTTGATCTATTCAATTTATAAAATATCATTCTAAATGTAAACAGACATTTCGTTATACAGAATTAACTATATATATTCTTTCTGATATATGTAATTAATTGAGAGAAATTAACATTTCATAAAATGTAAATGTGTTATTTTTATCACAATTGTAATTGTATAATATGAAAATAAAGGATTCTTATGACGAAATTAAAAACAAATATTTACAAGCAAAATTTTGAAAAATACATAACAATAATAACAATGTACTACAAATACAAATAGTAGATACAGAAATAGATTCTTCTGTTCTAAAAAAAATCTTTTCTTAAAATAGTTCTAAAAATTACAAATATTATGGAAAAGTTTATAATTAGAAAAAAATCATAAAAACATAGGCGTTTCACAGTTTTATTTAGATAATTTAAAAAATGAATAATATACAAAATCTAAACATATATTTTGCTTTTATATATAATCAATCTACTCAACAACATCTGGATGCCCAAATAAATTATAAATAATAAAAATTACTAACTATAAAAAATAGGTAAATTAAAAATATTTATTTTTTTTTGAAAACAGATAAGAATAAAGAAACCAAAAATATACCGGAATTCGATAGAAAATCCTAATATAAAATAATTACATAATAATAATGATAAATAATAAATATTATATTATTAATTTTTACTATTCTTTTGTAATCAGAAAACTTTTCAACTATTTGTATTTATAATAAATAGATGTCACTAAAATTATTATATATTTTTTTATTAAAATAATGTTTAATAAAAATAATACATATATATATATATATATATATATATATATATATATATATATATAATAGCAATAATAAAAGTAATTTTATATTAAATCACACAACATTTTTTTTATTTATTTATGTAGTTTGTTTTACAGATTTGTATTTTTCTTGTAATAGTTTAAAAAGATAAAAATATTTAATTATTTTTAAAATTTGACGATGTATTAAATATGATTCATTTTTGTTTATCATATTTTTAATTACCTAAAAATTATATTCAAACTTGATATAAGTCTTTAAATAGAAATTTTAATAATAATCCACATTATTAAATTATCATTTAATCCACATTTTCTTTATAATTGTTACCATTTTTATTGTGATTATTACAAGTATATATTACCACATACTAATGATTATCATTATCACTGTAAAGAATTATACTTCTTAAATTGATTTTGTTCGTACTAAGAAAATAAAAATAATCATCATATAAAGAATTTTAAAAAATCCAAAATTTCCTTTTATATAGATAAATATATAGATAATTGTTTAAACTTCATCATTTTTTAATACTAGTAGAAGATAAAATTTATAACTATGAATTTGATATTATTTATCATCGTTGAAAAACGTTAAATATTTCCTCAATATAAATCAATGAATTAAATTATTTGTTCTAAGAATTAAATTAAATCATAAATTTATTAAATGAAAAATGTTTATTGAAGAGAATTAACAAAATTTTATTAATAAAACTTTTTTTTTCAAATGAAATTTATGTATATACTATTGTAATCAAAAAGTGAGGTGAAATTGTCATTTAAAACTCCCGGGCATTAGTAATTTTTTTTCCTAGGTTGGTAGGATTGTCTATAACATTTGCCAAGCGTCTGTGTGTCAAAAAGTTTAATTATTTCCGAATTACACGTGTTTTTACAACTCTTTTTGCCAAAAACTCAAATTATAACGTTCCGCAACCACCGTATTCACCTGATTTGGCACCGTGCGAATTCTAACTATTCAGCAAACACAAGAGACCAATGCGGGGACGCCGTTTTAACACGATTGAGGAGATAAAAAAAATCGAATCGAAGAAGGTCTTGAAGGCTATACCGGAAAAAGACTATTCTGAATGTTTCGAGGACTGGAAAAAGTATTAGTAAATGTGCGTTTTAACGGATGAGGATTACTTTGAAGGGGATGAAATTGATTTGAAAGAATAAATAAAAAATTCACATTTTATAAACAAATTCACCTTACTTTTTAATCACAGTATTATATATATATATATATATATATATATATATATATATATATATATATATATATATATATATATATATATATATATAAAATATGTAAATATATAGAAAGATAATATTGTTATATTGAAAACTAAATAATATTATATATCAAGTGTATCATAATAGTGTAAAATATGTTAAATAAAACGATTGTATCGTACATAGTTTGCGAAAAAAAAAATATTATTTACTTATATCACAAGTGCTTATATAAACGATAAATTGATAATATTTCAATGATTAAAAATGTTTTTTTAAATCAAAATAAGACATTTCATTATTATAACTAATGATTAAGTGTTTTTTTTTTTTAGATACATGTCATAGATATAATTATTTTATTTTTTCCAATTTTAAGATTATATTTTTCGATTAAAATATTTAATTATCTCTAACTGACTGTGATTTTTAATGTCAGTAAATTGATAAACTTGAGTAATTCTATTCTGGACATTTATTATAATATATAATATAGACAATTTTTTTTTTTTGTTATTGACTATTTTTAATTTATATAAGAAATAAATACACTACTGTTGATAATTTCTAGTTTTCTTCTTTATTTGCTAAGTGCAGTGAATTTTTCTTGTTTTATGGAGTCTTCACAAGACCGTTAAAAAGTCTACAATGCAATAACCAGTTTTTCCATACAATTTTTATCATTTGCCCTCATTTCTATCGGCTCGATGACCTTTTACCCAATTCGCCATTGGTTCTTTGTTATATAAATTTAAAAATTGAACAAAATACATTATTAATCATTTAATCTGAATAATCTGTTTTTTTTTACAAACAATAAGGGATGTATTAAAAAAAAATTCAACGTTAATCTGACAATAAATATATAGAATGAGTTCAAATAATATATTGAAAAACAATAAATTTAATATTAAGAAAATCATTATTTTTGTATTTTTTTTTTTTTTGCTTTTTAAGAAAATAATGTGGAATCAATGTGATAAATTTTAGTTTAATATATTATGACGCAATTATTATTTTTTTATTGATCTATATATATTATCAAATTGATGATGTAAAGTTTAAAATTTTTTTTTTGAAAAATTACGACATAATTTATCAAAAAAACAAATACGAAAGGATAAATTAATTATATATTTTATCTAATTCCAATAAAAACGGCTTTCAGATATATCTAGGTTAATCTTTTTAGATTTAAACCATCACATTATTACTGTAATTGTTTAAATCTATATATATATATATATATATATATATATATATATATATATCATATTTTCTATTAAATAATTATATATTTATTTTTTTCAAATTTAAAATTCACTTTTTATTATTGTAACAAAGAATGAGAAATATAATTTAGCTAGAATGTAACAAAAAAAACAAAACGGTGAATAAAAATTATATAATAGAAACGAAAAGGAAAAAAAAAGTCAAAAAAGCGGCAAAGTTGGCCTCAGATCGTGTCCGATGCTATGATGAATCAGCAGAACATACCCTTAAAAACCTAATCCATGTTTGTTCAAGACAAAGGTATCCAAAACGGACCAAGGCCGTCGTCCTTATACGACTCCTTTTAATCATGAGCCTTAATTGCTTCCAAGCTTATTCGCGTCAGTATTAAAAAAAAAATGAAGAAATCATGATGGTCAATTGAGGATGTTGATGGTAAAATGAAACGCTTGATCAAGATTATCGAATGCATTGTCATATTAAAATAATAATTTTGATATATTTTTTTTGTATTTTTCTATATATATATATATATTAATATAAAATATATTCAGTAAGTTTATTTGATTGAAATTTATAATTTTATAGAAAAAGACTATAATTATATATTGATTATTCTGTTATTATAATATAATTTTTAATTTAAAATTTTCAAATTTTTTTTTTATTAAAAAAATAATGTTATTAAAAATATTTTTGATAAAATAATATAATGATAATAATAATTATCTTCATATAACAAAGTTTAATTTAGATAATATCATAGCATTTTTTAATTGAAAATCAGTATGTATTTTCATTTAACACAGTTTTGATATTATAAAAATATATATTTTTATTATTTAAAAATTGTTTTTAATAATTACATATATTAGTTAAATTATATATTTCATTTATAATAAAACAAATACATGGTTAAATATAAATTTATTTTTTTAAAATATAAAAAAAAAATAATTTTGAAATCACGAAATTTAGGAAGGAAAATTTAAAATATTTCTTAAGAAGATGTTAAAGAAAGAAATTCTTATAAATATAATAATATCCATAATATTACGTATATCAATAATAATTATTAATTCGAGAATCGTTAAAAAAAAATTGTCTTCATTTTTTTTTTTTGTACATATATCATAATTTAATCATGTCTTTTTCGACGACAATTTTTGCGATAGCTCTTCGATGAACTCTTTAAAATTTAAATGTTCCATATTTTTACTTAATTGCATTAATATAAACCAATCGCCGACGCTGCCATTGTCGATTACATTGATCAAATCATTTTTATACGACGAATGAAACGTGAACGGCATACGAATTTTTCTAGCGAAACCGAACGCGATCAAAAAAAATCTATATAACAACACTATGCCGTTAATAATTGCCAATATGATGAACCAGAACCATAAAATAACGTATATTTTCTCATTGATAATGTTAACGGGCAATATGCATAGACCGTCGAATTTTTGTATGCCTCCCGATGGACCGTATTTGTTGAACGTGCACTTTGTCACTTTTGGAAATACTCTCGCCATCGGATCATCGTCGCGATCCACCAACGGCGTATGATTAAATTCATAAACCCTAGCGCCGTAATTTAAGAATGAACCGTCCAAAAATAGATTCATAAAGAAGAATTGTCCGACGACGTTGGCGAAATTAAAAATTTCGCATAGAAAAAATTGCCAAAAGTACCAATCGTGCGTTCTCATATTGCGTTCGAAATAATTGACGAACGCCATTTTTCTATCCTCTTTTATGTCGTCTTTAACGATCAATTCTTTCATGTTGAAACTTAAACTTTTAATGCGTCCGCCTTCTAACATTTTCCACATGTATCTGGACACGTAGAATAGTACGGCTTGAAACATCAACACGAAACACACCCATTGATAATATTTATGATAGACGATCTCGTCTTCGTTCTGAATATGCGTGGCGACTCCTGGATGTGCGACGTCTATGCCGACGCGCGACGTCAACTTGTTTGGAATTGTGAACGTGCTGTAAATCCAACAATATGTGTCCATCACTTCCTGTGGGATACTGTCGACGATACAATCGATCGGATCGCCGATGTACTGTTTAGTAGTGATAACAGCGGCGAAAACTACTAATAGTGTAAATGTTACTTTGTAATGTAATTTGAATACAACATTATCAATGTCCACTTTATTTACGACAAAGAAATGTTTTATTGATGTGAATATTTCCAACATTTTTTTTTTTTTTTTTTTTTTATATGAAACAGGTGTGTTCGGTAACGATTTTATTTGTCGACTAAAGTTGTATAATCGGCGACGATAACATATAATCACATTTCAATTGATGTGTATAATCTTTAATTTTTTTTCTGATCTGATTTTCTTTTTATATCTAACAATGTCTTAAGCGGAAATATGATTAATTTTTTTTTTTTTTTTTTTTTTTTTGGAAAATTTTTGATGAAAATTTTCTAGATTTTTTAAAATACGTCATCGTTATACCGAGCATATTTTATAATTATATAAAATAAATTATTATATTGAAAATTAAAGCAGTATGAATAATCAGATTATTAGTATTATGAGAACAAAAACATTTTATATTTTTTGTTCTCATAATACTAATAATGTAAATTCTTAAAAACACATTATTTATATATATATATATATATATAAAATAATGAAAATTAACAAAAATTATTATATATATATATATATATAAAATAATCATCCTCTTTCTTTTCCATTCTTTTTTTGTTTGAAATAGTGAATTTCTAAAAAAAAAGATATTCTAATAATTTTAACGTTTATATAAAAAATATTAAATTAATGACCTAGTTTACGATCGTTAATTAAGAACACGATATTTATTATCATTATTAACAAAAGGCATCGAGAATTATTGAAAAAAATTCTTAGGAATGTTTTTTTTGATTTTTTAATCTTTCCTTTTAACGATTTACAGATAAAATAATTCGCAATTTCTATATAATATTACTAAAATATTTTATCTGGAAAAAAAATAAATTACCCGAAAAAAATATATTTATAATATTAATAATAATATTTTTTTATAGTTTATTTACAATACATCTCTTTATATTATTAATATTACATTAGAAGCAAAATTATTTTTGAAGACCAAATAGTGAACTATAACTAATAGAATGCATATCGAAAAAAAAAGACTGAAAAAAAAACTGATTTATTAATATTGATATGATGATAAGATTATACTTCAAAAACATTTTTTTTTCATTATTCTGACTCTTATTTCATATCTGTCTTTCGATGAGTTACTACATATATCTCTAAATCAAGGTAAGTCTTAATCACGCTTATTAAAAATGTATGAAATATGATTTAAATTAATGTAATATTTCTAATTTATTATATTAAAAAAAATATTTTATATAAAGTAATGAAAATATATTCATATTTCATATATATATATAATTATATATATTGTATATTTTTATTTTTTTTTATAAGCAATGTGACGAAATTGAATGCAATTTTACGATTGAATAATAATTTCGACTTTATTTCATAATAATTAAATTGTTATAAAACTGAAATTTTCATATTCGAATTCGTGCCTTGATTTTAATTTGGCTCTTATAAAGTTGAATTTTTTAATGAGAAAAATGTTTAAAAAGCTGTATAATTATATATATATATATATATATATATATATATATATATATATATATATATATATATATATATAATTTGATATTTTTCATTTTTGTAAAGATTTTTTTCCTTTTAATTTTAAACTTACAGTGAATATTATATGGATTATATTTATTTTCATTTAGTGCGTCTTAAAAATAACGTATACACAATATTTAATCAAAAGATTAAGCACAATCGTAATGTACTTTGTTACAAAACATCAAAATATAGTTATTTATATGTGTTATCAAATTTATATAGTGCTTTATATCTGTTATTATAAATTGTGAAATCAGCTTCCATTTTGTTTAAAGTTTAAAATCATAGATGTCGCCAGGTGTCTCAACAGTAAACATTTTCACTGTTGATATCTTGTCATTTTGATCGGTTCTAATTTAACTTAATCAGTTATTTATATAACGTTTGTGTGTGTGTGTAGATAGGGTGAAAAATTCGTGTAATAAAAAAAAAGAAATAATAATTCCTAATGATAATTTTTATTACAAGCTAAATTTAGATAATATAATCACACTACAATTAAATAATTCAAGTTCGACGTCAATGTCAATTGTAAAAACAAACTTGATATATATATATATATATTCATACATATGTATAGAAATTTTAAAAAACAAGGCACAACTCTATGATATAACATTTTTCTTAAATGATTTACAACACTTTAAAAAAATCTGGATTAAGCCTGCACTTGACTAGTTTAGCACATATCCAGATAGTCGGATCTTTTTTTTTCCAATTCGAGAAAAAAATACATTTAAATAACCGATGCAAAAAAAAAATTAAATTAAATTAAATACAGAAAAAAATACCACAGAATTTGTGCCTTTAAAATTCATCTAGTTTACAATGAAAATAATATATAGGCTATTAAAAAAAAATACATTAAAAAAAGAAAATTTCGAGAATAAACTAATAGAAAAAAATTGAATTCAATCTAAAATACACAATGTTCTAAAAATTAATAAATTAATAGACACAAGAATTACTAATAAACACTTATTAATCATAATCAGTCCCATAGTGTACAAATTTGGGGATTAGTTTTTTTTTCAATTTATTTATTTATTTTAGAAAAATCTTTGTATTTGCAAACATTCAAATCATACTTTAAAAAAAATGTATAATAATAATATAAAAATTGTAATCAATATTTAATAATCTCACAATTGAATTGGATTTAAAAAAAAAAGAAAGAAGAATGTATTAAAATACAAGACCACTTATGGCACAAATTGCATTCTTTCTCAAAAAAATAAAACTGTCATGAGAAACAATTATCAATAAAAAATGAATACATTTCAAAGATCTCTTATCAGAAATAATATACAAATATTTAAAAATATCTTGTGCGTTAATGTTAATCAATGAATACTGATATCAATGTTATAAATATAATTATAAAAAACGAATACATTTTTTTCTTTCAATAAAAAGTATTTATTATCAAGACACTATTGAAAATGTCTTTGGAATTAAAAACAAGTCTGTAATTTTCAGTGACAACACTGCATTGTTGAATTAGTAATGTCCAAATATTAAATAATAACTACGTGTAAACAATTATCATCAATACAACAATTACAAATTCTATCACAAATTTTCATTTATATATATATATATATGTATATATACGTATATAATAAAACCAATCATCTTAAAAACGATATTACAATAAAAAAAAAGAATCGAATGTATTACAGCGTGTAAAAATAAAAAAAATATATATAAAACATATAAAGATATATAATGGTCCCATAAAATTCACAAATATATACATAAAATGTTAAAATATACGAAGATTATTAGAAAAATTTCGCTTGGAAAATTTAGCGATTTCAAGTGTATCAAAATATTCAAGAAGTTTCGAGATTCAATGTCGCATTAGAAAAAAAAATGCATTTTTTTTTACTATATAGAGATCAAGCGAATTTTTGCAATAATCTCCTCTTCCAAATAACAAAAAAAAAATGTATAAAAAGCAAGTTAATATTTAAAATAATAAAACTCGCTCTGAGATTCATACAAATAAAAATAAAAATAAAATTGGCAGAAAAAAGTAAAATCTGCAACATTTTGCATTTTAAAAATTATTTTATATAAATATATATAAAGTGGCAGTTTTATGATATATCAATACCTGTTTTTGATAGAGAAACTATCGAATGTTATTTTTTTTTCTATATATGGGTATTGAAAATATGCGATATACATATATTACATCAGGAAGACTTTTCCAATATCAATTAAAACGTGTGTCGATTAAGTTCGATAATTTTGCAATTATGCAAAAGAATAATTTCAAATATAAACATCGTAAAGATAAAGCGTTCATATTACTTGATATGTTTTTATATAACAATAACAACAAATGGAATGTTGATTGCGATTGCTTCATTTAATATTTGTCGGTATCGTTGAAGTCATATATTTGAACTGATAATTTTAGTGTTCAAATTTGAAATGCTTTATGAAACCGACGAGTGTAAATATATATATATATATATATATATATATATTTCTTTTAATTAATGAACACATTTTTTTTTGGCCAAAATGGCTTCTTCGGTGTTTTAAGTTTCACAATATAAATAAGATGATAAATCGGCCTTATTGTTTCCGTCGCATTTTACAATATCAATTCGGTAATGATATACTTGATCTTCGCCATCACAATATATTTATATCACGAACATGAGCTTCATTATTGATAATGGGCGTTGATCATTACAGTTTGTTTACATCCGTTAGAATGGTCAACAGTCCATATGTATGTATATATATATATTTTTTTTAACACGTTCATTAAAACAAATTAAATAGCACATCACATTATTATCAATCGCGCTCACCAAAATAACGATCACGTGTTAAATTAAAAAATAAAATAATTTTGAATATTCGAAAGTTTGAGAATCCGCGTTCGATCGGTGCGGCGAAGAATCGAACAGGTCCGCACTCTGCCCACATTTTTTTTAATATATATATATATATATATATATATATATATTCAAATTATCAACTTAATCGTACACACGTCGTCCATACACACAACATCCAAAATATTACACAAATCAAAATAAATCGATTTTTTTTGTTAATTAGTCACACAAACACGTCGCGCGACAAAAGCGCCGCAATATCAATTTAGATTCTTTGTTTTTCTTTCAAAAAAATAATAATTCGAAATGGCGAAATCGAGAGGAAAAATTCGTTTTTAAAAATATTTTAAAAGGGGATGTTTCGTTCGATGAAATTGATAAATATCGTTCGTTCGAATAAAAAATATTTTGATGTATTTTTTGTTTGTTTATGAATTTTCGTTACACGGCCGTTTTGCCGGCCAGGCTGTCCGCTAGGGCCGATATGAGCTCTTTGTACACGAGCGGATCTATATTCTTGCCGAGCTGATACAAGACGAACCAGTCTCCGATGTGGCACTCCTGAGCCACGGCCTTGACCTGCTTGTACGGCGCTAGTCTAGAGCGAACCCTCAAAAGATACAATCTTAACTGCTTGCCGAATATGACGGCCAGTCTGTAAGCCAGCGAAATGCCGCTCAAAACGCTCAAAAGAATGAACCAGAACCATAAGAACACGTAAATTTTCTCGTTCACTATGTTCAAAGGCAGAACGCAGAGGCCGTCGAATTTCTGCAAGCCGCCGGAAGGACCGTATTTGTGGAACGTGCATTTGGTCACTTTGGGAAACACTCTGGACATGGGATCCTCTCTCTCTTCGGGCTCCATGTGGGTGAAGCGGACCACTTCGCTGCCGTACGTCGAGAATTCGCCGTCCAAAAAGAAGTCCATGAAGTATATCTGTCCTACGACGTTGACGAAATTGAGGAATTCGCATATGAAAAAGCGATACGCGTAAAAGTTGTGCGTGTGCAGATTCACGGTGAAATATTCGACGAGCGCTTTCTTCCTATCTTCCTTACACTGTTCGCTGACGATCGGACAATTGAGATCGAGCACCAGCGACTTGATGCGTCCCGCTTCCCACGTCTTCCACAAATATCTGGGTATATAAAAGAGTATCGCTTGAAAGAAGAGAACAAAGCATACCCACTGGTAGTACTTGTGGTACTTGATTTCGTCTTCGCCGTCGACGTGCGAGGCGACGCCGGGCTGAACTATATCTTTTCCCACGAGTCCGACCAATCTATTGGGAATAGTGAACGTCGAATAGATCCAGCAGTACGTGTCCATGACGCTCAACGGTATTTCGTCCACTATGCAATCTATGGGATCGCCGATGTACTGTCTGGACGTGACCAGGAGCGAGAAGGCGACCAATATAATAACGGTCGCCTTATAATGCAGTCGGAATATATTATTGTCGATGCACACCTGGTCGATCTTGAGCAGGCCCTTCACGGACCCGAATACGTCGAACATGATGGTGTTAAGGGCGCGCCCCCGACGCGACGAGCTCCGATACTGACGAACGACCCGACCGACGTCACTCGCTTGACTGGCGAGCGCGTCGTTGCCATTCCGTTGTTCCCCCGTTTCACTCCCGTCCGCCCCTCCGCAGACGACGCGACCTCACCGCCCCTCCCGCCACACGTATGTCCGTCTCTTTCCCTCTCGCTCTCCGTCGCCGCCGCCCCGTCCCGCGTTCCCTCCCGCTCCCCCCGTGGACTCCTGAGGCGCTTGCAGCCGATGCAGTGTGCGAACTATAATAAATACGCGATATTCTGCCATATTTTGCCGCCATTTTTACACATACAGGTGCTTTATTTAAATATTTACTCGACAACGAAATATATTAAAATAATTTAATATCGTATTATTTTATACTTGTATATTTATATTGTATAATATCCGATTTAATCGATTTGTTGCGACACTAATTATTCGGTCAATTCTCGAATTACGACCATATTGAATTATGACCACCTTGAATTACGACCATATATATATATTTTTTTAATTTTAATAATATTTATTAGCATAATCAACTAAAATGATAAACAATATTTTGCTTATGTCTATTATATTATTTATTTTTGTATGAAATTGGACGAACCGAATCCCGTCGTAAGTCGAGAACTGACTATTATTAAATTCTAATAAAAATAATCTATAATTGCTAAAAAATTATATTTTTTATAATAATCGGTAAAATTTCAGTATAAATATGAATTCAACTTTTTGTTTTTAAAATATTCCATGTAAAAAATCATTCCATAAATCAAAAATTACATTTAAAATTATATATTGAATATTTAATATAGATCTTATATTTAAAACTATTCATATAATCAATACCATAATATTTTTTTGAAAAAATTACAAAAGGTACCGTTATTTGTAATGTAATACACGATTTCGATTACAACTTATTTCAAAAAAAATGTCGCAATTTCTATATAAATCAATATTATATGCAACAATATTATTCATTCTTTTAACAAATTAAATATTATAAATTTCAAAATTAACATTTTCAATCATGAAAAATTGCTAACTTATAATTTATATACGTATATCGTATTTTTTTTTTATTGCGACAAGTTTATATTTTTTTTCTTCATAAGTCGTTTATTATATTTAATTGCACAGTCAATGAATTCTTGACGATTTCATGCGAGCAAACATTCATAGAAATGGATTGATTTATTAAAAAAATAATAATTTAATATTTATCGTTTATTCGATAAAATTCGCACATAAAAAAAGCATTATATAACATCACGAAATTATTTTATGTGTCCACATAAACGAGATAATGATTATATTTCATCATAATTTCCACGTGGTTTCGCTTAAAGTACAGTCAACCAAAATGTGATGAATCATTGTTGAATTGCTTTATGCACGACACATGTCATCTAAATAACGTGTATATATATTTTGTAGAAAGTCAAGTTTTATTCGTAAACATATAAAATTATGTCCTTAAATTTTTAATTTAAAAAAAAATATAATATTAAATTTTCAAGTTTTTAGTGTATTTTATACTATAAATTTTCTTTTACGTGTAATAATAACTATAAATCTACGTGTTAACGAAATAATTGACATTTAAACTCTAGTTCTTGTATTAAAAAAAAAACGTCATAAGTGTTTCTTAAACAGTGGGTCAAGACCTAATATCAAATCGCTTCTAATTTAAAATAATGGTTGATGTTTTGTTTCAATAGATATTCATTCGTAATAAGGATAATAGATTATATTTAGACTCGAGTTATTTGATCTTTATTTAAATTTTTGTCAATAATGTTATTAAATTCAATTAATTTTACTTTCACAATAATTTTGTTAAATATTTAGAAGTATGTTACAAAAAAAATTAATGTGAGTATTAAAACTATCTGGAAATATTATACATATTTTTTTATAAAATATTCTAAAATTATTTTCATATTCATATTTTTATTACAGAAAATGTAAAAGGTTACAGAAATATTTTAATTTAAAAAATATTATTTTGTATTGATTTTTTTTAAATTCCAAACAAATATCAACAAAAAATGTACTCAAATTAGAGATTATCAAACACTTATGTTGAATTTGAACGTAAACAAACTTTAATGTTGTTATAAAAACATATCTTCGATAACATTCTTTAAACTTTTGCATTTACTTTATTATTAACCCATTCAAGTCCGGAGTCACCTTTATTGAGCAAATTTCAAATATTAAAAAACTTTAATATAATTACTTTGCTTACAAAATATAAGTAAAATATATATTTATTTAAATTGGACGCTATAATTAATGAGTTAAAAAAGCCTTGACCTCTTTTAGACGTAATTTTATCATGTTTTTTTTTTTATATAAATAAATCTTACTATAAAAACGTGTTACATATTATGTTTACAAATCTATTATCACGTTTCTTTGATAGGATTTTTTTTTAAATTTTAAATATAATAAAAATATTTATGATAGGTAAAATAATAGAAATATTTTTGTCTAAATATCGTTTTTACGGTTCATAAAATAACTATTTATTAATAATTTCCTTATGAGTCGACACAATAGTTGCATATTCTAAATAAAGCCATAAATTATTTTACAAGTAATAAATAAGGAAAATATTTATGTGATAAATTCAAATATATTTAGAATTTCAGTTTCTTTTTAGTATTAATTTCTTTCGTTTTTATAATTAAAAACCGACGAGGATAATTGTAATTCACATTTAATTAAATCCTATAAATTTTCCAATTATTGATAAAATTTATGTCTAATATTTTTTTTATTGAACAGTTCAAGAAAAAATGGTATTTCAAAACCGGTTTCAATTATGCAATTTTCTATTTTTATTTTTATTTTAAATGACAATATTTAGAACCAAATTATGAATAATATTATAGCTAAAAATATAATTTTTTGGATTATTATTGTAAATTGACAGAATTCGTTTTAGTTTCACATAACATATAAATATTTTTATTAAATATTATAATATAATAAATTTTTCATATATAATATAATATATTACAAATTAAAAAAAATATATAAATAGTAATACAAAATTCACCTGTTATATAAATATATTTATTTATACATAAAAAAGTCACGCTTTTTATCCATTGAATAATATAAAATATAAAAAAAATATATAAAATATTTACTATTTGGTGACATATTTAGTGCTGATTATTTTTATTATGGTTTAAAGCGTGTAAAAAAATACACATGTTTTATCCAGGTGTTAAATATTGAAATGTTTACATATATTATATAGATTTTTATATGTATACAATAAAAAAAATTGCATTATAAATATTACGACAATATAGAATGTTAAAATAATAATATAACACGTATTTTATTTTTTTAAGTTTTTAGATATATATTTAGATTCATTTTCACTTTGCAGTACATAATAATGTGAAAAAAGGGTCGTTCGTGTTCTTTGAGTTATATCATATTTACTAATATTATAAAACAACATGTGAAACGGTTTAAATTTATAATAATTATATTATATAAAATATTTATAAAATTACTAAAAATTTTATTTCATTTCATATTATAAATATTAGGATTGTTTCTAAATTTATAAACCGGGAAAATGCGGTCAACAAAAAAAAAACTATAACAAAGATTGAACGATAAATAATTTAATTCTATTTATTTATGCTAGATTTAATAATAATAAGGATAATTAAACGATTTTTTAACATTTTTTTACTGCATCGTTATTTATTAAAATACGTGTATAAATGACACATTAAATGCTATTCATGCTACATAATAAAATATTAAACACATTATAAATGCCAACGACATTAAATCAAGTTTATTGATTAGACATGCTCGTATTCTGCACTGTTTTCGTGTTCGCGTCTCTTTGTTTTCTTGTATTTGTGTAACGCTCATAAATATACTTTATATTATTCATTAAAAAAGATGTTGAAATATAATTTTCCAGTAATATCTTAAATATCTCAATAAAAAAAAATATAATTAGACTCATTAAAGATAAAAAAAATTTTTGTTAGTTGATATTTGCAATTCATGTTTTAAAGATATATACTAATAAATAATTGTATTAAATTTTTCGAATATTTGAAGAAAATTTTAGTAGATTATGGATAAGAAAAAAATGACATTTCCAAAAAAAAAAAAGTGAAGACGAAACATAATTTTCATTATATATTCAAATCAATATGTTATTTCAGAATGCTTATATTATATATAAATCTTTATCTTCAATTGAAGATCTCTTAGAGCTGTCGAATATATTAATTCGGCTCCGTTAAAACGATCTATCCGCACACAATCGACTATCTAAATTTGCTAAATTGATTTTAAAATATACAACAAATAAAATATTATATATATATATATATATATATATATATATATATATATATATATATTATATAGATGAGAATTGAGTTGTAACACGGGAACGCGTTTTAGAAGAGTGTCGTATCTAATCTCGAGCGTAATTTATTAGGAGTCATTTTAACTGGTCTCACCTGAGGCGATTTATGCTTTAAATCAACAGAGACTACGCTTCATTTTATTTTTATTTTATTTTATTTATCTTTATCTTTTTTTCTTTTCTTTTTTTTTTTTTGATACCGTTTTATATTTACATACGTGCATAGTTGAAGAACGACGAGAGCACAAAAGACACGGTTGCAATCTTGGTGAAGAACGAAAAGAAAAAAAAAGAAAAAGAAACAAAACGGACGAATTAATTACGATTATGGGGCAGAATTATGTGTTAATAAAAGATTCGAGCGTAGTAAAAATGGCGAAGTAACGAGATCTGCCGTTTAAAAAGTTTTTTTTTTTTTTTTGAAGATGAAAAATGAAAATTTTATAAATTAAATAGAATTATTATTTAGATTGAAGAATTCTTTTAGAATTTCATAATTGATGATTTCAATTATGAAATTCAAAATAAAGAATAATTACAAAATATTAAAATTATATCTGATATTTTTTTATTGCGAGAAATATGGGTCAATTTTTTGTAAGATTAATCAAAATAATATATATCATATTTAGATATGCAAGTTTTAACCTACGTTTGCTTAAGTTTAGCAATATTCTTTCTATATATAAAAATATGATAATCTTTTCGTTTATCTTTTTAGAATTCTGCTCGTCGTTTTTTTTATTATTACATAAAATATTTTTAATGAGAATGTTTTTTTGATATTTAACAACAATACGTAACTATCGACTGTATAAAAATATAAAAGATTATTGCTTAATTTTGTTGAATAGTTTATTTATAAATTACGTAATTCAGAGTCTCGACCACTGAACAAGTTTTATTTTTTTTTAATATATTAATTCCACAAATTCGAAGTGATAGAAAAAAAATGTTGCGTCATATAATAGGAAAAAATAGAATTTTCGATGAATCATAGTGATCAATTTTATAAGTATGTATTTATTTTCAATCATCTTCCTTTTCCGGAAATCTTTATTATTTTCGTTCTTCGTATTATTTTTAATTATGCAAACTTTAAAATAACGCCATCTGTACGCTATCTATAATCGTGATTAGATTACGATAACGATTTATTTGTATATGTATATTGTAATTATTTAATTTTGATGTATAATTTAAATGTGTTTTTCATTCGTCTTTTTTACTATGAAAGATTATATTTTCAGTTTACTGACTTCTTATCTAGATGAAATAAAACAAATATATAAATATTATATATGAAATTTATATATAGTAAACTTAAAAAAAATATAAAAATATTTTTCTTTGTGTTTGAATATTATTTTTCAAAAATATTTTACTAAATGTACAAAAAAAAAAGAAAGAGTATTTTTTTTAAGAGATATAAGTGTAACAAGAACGTAACGGTTGCTGGTCATTAATTTAAACCGTTCGACCACTTCGTTACGGTTAATCCGTTTTCCTATTTAGACGCCTAATACGGATATTGTGAACAGCCACTGCGTACGGTTTCGGAATTATTCAGATTTTTTGCGGAAATTTCAGAGCTTTCACTTTTTTTTTTTTTTTTTTTTTTTTGAAAATATATAAAGCACAAAAATGGGGATGTCATGTTGGGGAGTGAAAAAAAGGCAACGTCGCAAGGAGACTGCCTCTGCGATCCGCGACTATTGGAATGCAGCTCTCGTCTGCAGCACTTTTCAGTGGTTCTAAACTATTTTAAATATTGACTCAATTTTTTTTAAATGTATGAATATATATGTGTGTGTCATATTTTGAGTGATATACTCGATTTGCATAATTTTCACGTACGCCAGTTTCTGTTGACTCGTTGTCGACTGTTCTGTTTGCTTTTATACGCGCGAGAATTTTTGCAACGATTGGACTTCTGAAGACCACACACATACACGTAATATAATATAAATAAATAATGCTGTTTTGCATTTTTTTTAATATTATATAATTGAAAAAAAAAACGTGTAAAATGAAATGACGAAGATCTTGTGAGTATTGAAAAAAATTAAGATTAAAGGAATAAAAATCTACGCGAGGTTGATACAAAAAATTATTATTATTGATTTGAAAGAAAAGTTATGATTTATTAATTATTAAACAAATCCTAAATAACAGGAAAAATGAATGCATAAATTACTAATAAGAAATAATACAATATTTAAAGAAACTACAAAATTATTCTGATATTTATTTTTTTATTTAAGTGTTACTAACGATATACCGATATTAAACATATATATTCTTTACTTTTATATAAATTTGTAAAATGTATTTATATATTAAATAAATTATATAGTATGTTTTTGTACAATAAGAAAAAAAATAGTAAATGTTCAAAGTTCACAAAATGTTAAATACATATTTGTGAAACAAAAATATAATATTTTTAAGATCGTTGACATTGAATGATAAACTGCAAATTTTGTCTTAAAAATATTTATAATCAAAACGAACGATTTAATAACATATTCAATTAAAAGTTAACTGATTTTATATTTAAAAAAAAATCTGATGTCTTTTTTTTTGCTCTCAATAAATAAACGTGACAAATTTCTTTTCGGAGCGGTTTTAGTAAATTTTTAATATAAATATATGAATCGTCAGTTTATTAAAGATTAAATTCAAATATTGATAGGAGTAAAAAAAATGTCATAAATATGTGACTTATTATTCATCGGCTCATATCTTTTTATAATAACACACAATTGCGTTTATCAGAAAAATGATGAATATTTATGTGACATAATTCAGAACATATGATTTATATTTTATTTACGCAATATCATTTTATTCTCATAAACTAGATCAGTGAAAGTGAACAGTTTCTGTTATTACATTTAAATATATATATATATATATATATTTTAAATGTATAAATGTTTTATATATTTGATCATTTGTATTGAAATTTTATATATTATATTCAATATAAATTTAAAATAGCGTGTTACTTTATCATTTTTATAGCTCAATATAATTTGTAATGTATATATATATATATATATATATATATATATATATATATATATATATATATATATATATATTGTATATAAATAGACTACCTAGCTTTAAAAATTTCAGTAGTTTTTCGAATGGCTAATCGTATCTAGTATCTCGGATGGGTGCCGTCTAGTAAACGACGGCATCTCTTTTAAGACTGTTTATATGTTGTCTATCGGCAATATAATAAAATTTAGAGAATGGCATACGTTGAATACATGTACGGGTCCTCGATTTCAGTGGAATTGTTCCAGTTGGTTACGTCTGGTTCAAAAGTTGTAAAACGGGTTCCGTGTTACCCAAACGTGCGGCAACCTGTCCAGAGACGGAACCATGTATTATATATTCCTATTCAATCTATATATATATATATATATATATGTATATATATATATATATATATATATATATATATATATATATATATATATATATACGAATGAGAGTGTATTGTCCGCACTTTTTTCTATAAGTATATAAAATATTAAAAATTAAAATAAAAACGTAGACAAATGATTTTTATTTGCTATGAATTCGAAAGATAATTCTATGTCGTTTAAATTGAAATATGAGAAAGTCTAAACGGGTAGTCCAATTTTCGATCATTTTTTGCAGTAATTGCCAGTAATAACTAATCGTTAACAGCTTATCGGCGTTGTCCAGATACTTTACATAGTTTACCACAAATCATTTTTAACTCAAATCTTCCATATATTGAATGGACCCAGCTACAATTGTCGTGCACTCGTTTTAAGTCTTCATCAATACCAAGCTCCACAACAGCATTATCTTGTTCGATTCAGAATATATGATGTTTCTGATGATGTTGTTATTTTGTAGAGTAAAATTGATGCATAAAATTGATCCATGGTTATTCCAATTAATTGCTTTGATGGACAATTACAAAGAGCGCGTTGAGTTTTTCTATCTGAACCATGGTTTTCTTTAAAACAATATTTGTAGACGTTGTTTAGGTGTTAGTCAATACATTAAAAAATGGCATATTAAACTATATATCAAAAAGTGTTGTCAACATAATGTTTTTATACTTTACAAAAAAAAAACTATATATAGTACCTTCTTTTTGAGGTCTTTTAAAAAATCGTCAACGTCGGCTTTAGATTTAAATTACTGCATCATTACTGATCATAGATAGTGAATGCTGCTCGAGCAAAAATTTCGTCAATTTTCATAGCATGTTTTCTGATAGCAAAACCGCCGGTTTCCTTTTCATATGTATATATATATATATATATATATATATATATATATATATATATATATATATATATATATATATATATATATATATATATATATATATATACATATATTATGAATTGAATATGTGTTGAATAAACAATTTTCGGACTCTCCGATGTGACTCATCGTTTATTTCGAAAAATGTTACTGGTTTTGTCAAAGGTTGTTCCAGTTACTTTTGAAAATTAACCGCGTTTTTTTCCTGTTGCGATCATAAAAGTGAATAAATTAGATGAAAATACATACATATATTTTTTTTTTTGTAATGATTTTTAAACTAAAACTATTGTGTCAAGTAACGTTAATAATTCGTGAGATTTTCATTAATAATATTTAACAAATGTGACTCCAAACAGTACAACAAAGTAAACGTCTCAATAATAATATAAAATAAAAACTCTTTTATTTTAATATTTGATTTCCAATATATATAAATTCACTCATAATTTATTTATATTTTCTTTTTAAATGAATGAAAATATATATATTTATTAATACATTGTGTCAACTTGATAAGGAAAAAAATTAATTGAAATGGTTTCCTATTATATTCTTATATTGATGAGTAATTGATTCTTATTAAATTTCCAACTCATTATAAAATAATTTATTACTATTTTTATTGTTCATTTTTGAATTCGTCTTTAAAACATTTAAAATTATAATATGATTTATATACGAAATTTGATTAATAACGTCTGAAACTTTGATAAAATGTACGTTCATTATTAGAATATTATTACGTCGAGACATTTTTTTCAAAGCGATCGTTATGCAAGATTTTTTTTGTGTCATAAGATTTTTTTTTACTACCACAAAAAAAAAATAGAAAAATATGTCTTTCGTATGATAATTTTTATCGCTCAGTGTAAATAAAATAGGTTTACTGCAACACGACTTTTTAATTTTTTTTTAATTGTATGCATGTATGCATTAATTTTTTTAGAGTCAAACTAGTATTTTTTTTTCATTTTTTAATATTTTTAAATAAATAATAAATATGCGTGTTAACGGTTAAATTTGACTTGAGTATTACAAAATATACTATGTATTTTATTTGGATATCTATTTAACGTATTTACAAATAATTCTATGAGGACAAATTTTATATATTCATAAAAAAAATAAAAATAATATGTGAGAATAAAAAATAAACTACTATCATAAATGAATATATAAAAATCAACAAAGAAAGAAATTGATATAATGCATTTATGTAGATCAGAGTTTCTTATACTTTATGATATATTTTTTTTTATTATATTATTTCATATTTTATTTGTGACATTTAATTTTTTTATTTGATAAAATGGGTTACATTAGATCAGCATTATATATTTATTTTTTTATTATGAGGGATTTTTTACAGTCAACTTAAATATGGTATGATATTTTAGAAGCGATTTAGATATTTTACAAATAAAAAAGAAACGTGTATTTATATATATGTTTTAGGAAATGAAGTGACCAAAAGAAACTTGAAAATATAATGAAATATTTTTTGTTATAAATACAAGAACAAAAATTTGAAAATATAATACAATATTTTTTCATAAAAAAAAAATATTTGAATGTTTGATGCAAATTTATTGAAAATAATTTATGTTCGTTATGTTTGTTTTTACAATATTTTAAAAATATAAAATATCAGCGAACCACATATCTAAATATGTATTTATTTTAATTAATTTCATTAGTTAAATTTAAATTTAAAACATAATTATTTTTATATCTATTCATCCGTTATTGTTTAGTATAAATTAGGTCTAAAATAAAAATGGAAAATGATTTTGAAGTTTTTTTATTATTAATGTTTTAGGGGATGAGCACTGAATCTTTAGTATCTTTTGGATCTAATTTACACGACATTTCAGTAGTATTTAAAAATGTTTTACCCGAAAAGGATGTTAATATAGAACGAAAAACGGTTGGTAAAATATACTTTATTATTAATACATATACATATATATATATATATATATATATATATATATATATATATATATATATATATATACCATATATATATAAATATAAATAATATGCTAAAAAATTTAAAGCAGTAAAACATATTTTTCAAATATATAACAATTGGTTGTAAAGTAGACAAAGTTGACATTTTTAAGTTATTAATCGAAATTATATTTCACTTTAATAATTGAAAATCACTGTCATAAAAATATGCTTTGTATATCGTATTATGAAATAATTGCCGCAATATTTGTTTGTTATTTTAATTTATAACGATAATTCTTTATCGAATATTTTTGATAAAGAACTGCGTACGAATGGTGTTTGTCGCGAGTTTGCACCAAAATTATGGTCATTAGAAAGTTATATTAGGATCACATTTGGCCATAAGGCGATGCCAAAGCAGTTAGTATTCCTTGGCACGTGGCGTCGTTTGGTGTTTTGTGAATCGTATGTATATGCAGCCACACACACACATACATATATATATATATATATATATATATATATATATATATATATATATATATATATTACTAAAATTTCAGCGTGAAACACTTATTGGCATCGATTTATATTCGTGCCAATCTTTGTCACACGGTTGGCATTTCTAAAATACGATATATTTGTTATTTACAGAGCACAAAGGAAATGTTATAAACATGAATGATCCGTCAAATTCTAACGATGAACAATTACCGTATAATTCTCCAAATATTGAATTACATCACTATCCTGTCATATCCATTCCGGCACCAATCCTTCAACCTAACAATATCCAATTAATGCCTAATAATCAGTATCATGGCACTGTATTATCTTATCACACTAACCCGTCCATGTTTCCCAATACGCCATCTTGCAGTGGTTCTCAACCTAATATACAATATGTCACTTATCTTAATGCGGCACCTATAAATGTTCAAAACGATAATAATTTAATTCAAAATCAAGAATTTTATCATCCAGGATATCGTGTACCAATTAATCTTCAACCGCCTCCAGTTCAATCACTTTCATCCACCATTGGAACGCAAACAATTTCACCAACGTCATTATCCACCGTTGGAACGCAAACAATTTCACCAACGTCATTAACACCAACAATCGATAACACATCGAATGACAATATTCCGCAATATAGAAAAGGTGAATGATAATTGAAATATTGTATTAATTTGTAATTACATAAATATGTAAATCGGATGCTAAATATGTTGAAATCAGTCGATCGATTAAATAGCGTTTATATTGTGTTTAATCTCGCAACGCAGGAGTTGTCAACTCGAGGCGCGTCTTAAATATTTTTCTAGCTCACTAATCGCAAAATTAATTATGATAATCAAAATGTCCAAATTGACTTGAAAAACACATATTGACATCATTTATATTTTATTTTTAAGTTATATTTATTTAAAATGTGCATTTAGTATTATTATTATTATATTATTTATATTTTAAATATATAAGAATATATAATTTGTATGTGGTCCACAAGATCGTTCGGGTTGATTATCTCTGTCTTGAATCATACGCTTTCCGAATGCTTTTGTTTATAAATGAGTCACCAATAAACTTGTGCATAAAAAATAATATGGGTAAAATAGTTTTTACATTGAAGCCTCATTTAATAGGCTAACTTCATTGACGTATATTTATTTATGAAGGGATTTGGGACGGTTATGGTCGTCGTTTGAGTTTTTTTAATTGCACATGTGCACTTTCAGGAGTTTTAAATATTTTTATTAAAATAATTATTATTTATTTCAAGGTTATATATATCGAATCATATTTCAAAAATATTTATATATATGCTATATTTTTAAAATAATTATATTCCAAAAATATTTAAAAAAATAATTGAATCAAATTTCTAAGATCTTAACAAAATGTTCTTTGGTCATCATTTTTTTGTTGTTCTGTTTGTATTTTTTTCTACGTAGATATATAAATAAGCATGATATATATATATATATATATATATATATATATATATATATATATATATATATATATATATATATATATATATATATTAATTAAAAAATACTGTTTAAACTGGCGATAAACAAACCATGACCCGCGGGTCAAATTCCATTTGTTGCAGATTTTAAAACGGTATAGTAAATCGACAATTGTCTTTTTCAGCATTATAAATAAATTTTTATTTATGTTTATATTAAAACTTTTAAATAAAACAAAATTTTTATTTTAACGGTATTTGCGAATTTTATGAATTTTGTTTTTATATACCGCGTTATCATTGAAATTTGAAGATCTATTTTATGTCAGATTACCTAGATAATTTTGTCAAAAATGTATAAAGTATTCATAAATGATTTATAAATATTTAAATAGATTCTTAAAAATCTTTTTTTTTTGTTTTTCTTTCATGTTACACGCGTATTCGGTGTAAAATTTCAAAATCTGCTAATTTATCAAAATTTTAAAATATTTTGTATATCAGATAATTTGTCACAACATCCAATTTTTGCACTTTAACGATATCATATATGCGATAAATATGTTTGCAGAGATTTAGAATTCTGATTTTTATTTGGCATCTGATTTACTTATTTATTTTACTTGTGTATCCATTATCAATTTTGTTATCTAATATTGCAGTATATATAAGTAATGATAAAAACAATTTAAATCAAACATATCATGGTTACACTGCTGATCAAAAAAATAGAAAAAGTGTTCCGCAAATTCTTCAGAACGTCATCATAAAACAGGCGTCTTCACACGATGGTGAATAAAATACATTTTTATTCATTCATTATTCATATTAACTGTCGTAATATTTTTATATTTTTGTTAAATACAGATCCAAAATATTTTAAAACAAATCCTCAAGTTGACTTTAATCGACAACGAAACAACCAACCTCAGCTTATTAACAACAATTTACAATATTTCATTCCGGCTAATCAAATGCCGCTTTTTTATCAGCATAATTCAGACGGTACCATTACTGTTTTTCATAGACCCAATATAGAAAATCAATCATTAGAAAATATTGATACTAGTCAGTTAAATAGTCCACAAAACGAACAAGTTTTAGATGTTTTAATGGATAAAACGCAAATTTTATCAAATCAGGTACCATTTACTAGTTTTAATAATTCTAATAATGTTGGAGACGTCGAGATGCAAACAGATGATTATGCCGTTATCGATGATAGTAATGCAACAAATAATAAACATTTAAAAGTTATACATCAAAAAAAAAATTCATCTCAATCTGCAAATTTTCTTAACTCAAGATTGAAAATAAGACCGATTGCCCCTCGACCGCCTGTTGGCGGTCAAATCCCTTTAAACGATATAACATTATCTAGTGAGAATGAAAATATTGTTCAAAACGGAAATGAAGCCGACGATGAAATTAAAAAGAATAATTTGATTAAAAGCAATTCCAAAATTATCAATGTAGCGAAATCTGGTGATATAAACGATGCAAGAAAACACGTTATTGGAGGAATAAATGAAAAAAGATTAAAGAAAAATCGTATATCTCGGACAAAAGAATTAAAATCGGAACAATACGCTGAATTTTTGGCATTCAAGAAATTTATAATTCATAATATGATAATTGGAGATTCAAATAAACCTTTTGATGTCCGGAATTGGACGATAGATAACGTTTGCAATTTTTTAAATTCAATTACAAATACGCGTCCGTATGTTGAAAATTTTCGTTTTCATGAAATGGATGGCGCTGCTCTAATGCTAGCCACTGCCGAATTACTCCATCAAATCATACCTATGCCTCTAGAATCGGCGGTTAGACTATTATTTTGTGTTAACAGTTTACAGAAATTCTATTGTAATAATAGTTAATATTAAGGACGAGACTGACTGTGTTGAATTTAAATATTTATAAAACGTTTTACTGTAACGTAAATGTTATAATGTAACGTAAATGTCACTTATATTTTTGAACGAAGGCTTGTGTATCTATTTTTGAAAATTTCAATGTTATTTTCTTTTTCGATAAATCGGCAAAAGAATTGTATTCCCTTTATAAAACTTTATACATATATTTTTTTTTTTTTTGAAATTCGGAAGCTTTAAAAGCTGTGCATTTGCAATACTCAAACAAAACTCTGCACTCAATTATTTGTAATTAGAAATAAAAATTGTTCCGCTACGGAAAAAGGTTGAATACTACTATTAGTCAATGTTATTATATTTCAGAATATAATTCGTATATTTTTTTTTATAGTAAAATTAAATTAAAAGTACATATTTTTCCCGTTACTTTTTTGTTAGTTTATTAATATTTTTGAAATTAATACGTGAATTTTAATCTCCATTTCTGTTAATTTTTTGTATATTTTAATGGAAAGATTATATTTTTATTTTTAATTTTATAGTAAATGATCCGAATATAATAATAATTTTATTTTATTTTATTAGTCTCTTACAGTGATTCCCAATTTTTTTTCATTAGTGTACCCCTAATATATAGATAGCGTACCACAAGTTGGGAACCATTGGTCTATAATGTTTTTTTTGTTTTATTGAACTATTTTGTATTTTAGAACCAAATATAAATGTGATAATATTAATAAAATATGTTTTAATTGTATTATAATTCGAATTATTGATATTGTGATACTATATTACTATTGAACAATTAAATTGTATGTATGTAACGTTATATATTTTTGTCCTTTAATTTGTATTATAAAGTTCAAATTAATAATAAAAAAATGCAAAATGAAACTTGACCTCGTTTAATTTTAATATTTGCTTCATAGAATATTGGAAAGTGGTTGAAATTTTTAGTGAAATTTCAAGGTTTTCATCAGATTACTCACACACACGTATATATATATACGTGTAATAATACACGTATATATATATATATATATATATATATATATATATATATATATATATATATATATATATATATATAATTCAACCTCTTTTCGAAATAACAGTAATATATTTTTAATTAAAAAAAACTACTAAATCTAAATCTAAACAATCTTTAAATAATATCATTTCATATATATTCTACAATATTTTTTATTTTACGTATTAAGTAGGAAAAAAATATAATAGCATAACTATCGATAAAATAGGTGAAATATACTTTTTTTCTTAAACTCTTCATATTCGATATATATATGGTATTTATGTTGGATTTTATTTTTATTGAATATTTATAATTTGACTATTATAAACTAAAATGCGATTTGTAAAGAAGTTAAATATTTTCTCTTTAATCCAAAAACGATTATATTATTATAATAAATTCGCATTTTTTAATAAAGTTTACAGTGTAATTTATTAAAATTAAAATATAATAAATCGAGGTATATATTAGTAAAATATAGAGTCTGACGCCATCAATTTTGTACTATTGAACCATAGATATGAGTTTTTTTTTTTTTTTTTTTTTGTAATAGATCATTTTTCAGTTTGACTAAAATGATTGCAATCGTACATTCGTATGATAAAATTATAACATTTATTTTTAAAAGTGTTAAGATAAATATTATGTTTCAAATGTCACGTATATAAAATTTGCTCAATGTCTATATTGAAAAGGCAAATTTTTTTCATCGATAAATTGCTCACATATAATTGCATTTCAATTACGTTTGCTGCTTATATTTTTAACGGTAAATTTATGTGATAAAATTAAATAAATTTTTATAAACTTATAATACAATACAAAAAAAAAAAAAAAATGGTACTGCTTTATTTTTCAGATGTTTAGCGATTTCAAATCGGTCACGTCCGTGTCCAAGTTCAAGGTGGACAATAGGAAGGTGGTCACGGATGACGTGTTTTTTGTCATGCATTATAGAGCCACGGTTGTTTTGTTGGTTTTGTGCGTTTTGCTGGTGACACAACGTCAATATATTGGTGAACATATTAAATGTGTGTCAGATGCGGGAGTGATAGAGCCTGTCATCAACACTTACTGCTTCTTCTCGGGAACATTCACAGTAGTCAGTAAAACTTAAATTTTGTCCACTTTTAAAAACATATATAGTTTTTCAATCAATCATTTATTCAAATACAAATGGTGTTTAAGAAATTTTAAATTGTTCTCATTTAGATATTATCACATTTATGGCAACGTTTTTAAACCTCAAAACATTTCTAGAACCCAATATATGATAGATTTGAACTCTTTCAGCGATATAATTTAATCTTATATATATATATATATATATATATATATATATATATATATATATATATAATTACAAGATTTTTTTTATTTCATCTTCATTATACGCACGGAGCTCGATGTCTGGCGAATATGGAGGCTGAGGCGTTTTAGAGGTTTTATAATATTTGAAATGAGAATTTTCGTTACTTTTTTAAGAAATGTTTTTTATTATTTTATTTTTAGTATTAATATAGTATGTATTTCATAGAAAACGATTAGTAATATTCGATATTTAGAACGTGTAGAACAATATGAAATCATTTTTTTTTTTCATAATAATTTTGTTGGATCGATTTATTATATAATAGAATATTTGTGTTAAGTGTTTTTGGAAATTATTATTTTTTTTTTTTTTGTAAAATTAAAAATTTATACTGATTAAGCGTTTTTGATTAAATTTTACTAATAAAAGGTTAAACATTTAAACGAAACCGCTTTGGACGCCGGTCACATAGCTCATCCAGGAGTCGGACCCACGACTGATGAAGACGAGACGATACACCACGCTTATTATCAATGGGTACCGTTTATTCTTTTCATACAGGCGCTCACTTTTTATATTCCGCGTGCATTGTGGAAATCCAGAGAAGGTTCTGAATAATTTATTTAATTTTTTTTTCGCGCACATAAAACACGTAATTGTGATCGGATTATATATTTTTTTTGTTTTTAGGCGGCAAATTAAATATGCTCGTTTTCGGCTTTCGAGCCGCTTTCATTCCTGGATGTAAAAAGAGCGAAGATTTGATTATGTCTGAAGATGATATTTCATCGAAGATTAGGGATTTGAAACGTGAATTCGAAAGGAGGTTAATATTGATTTTTATTCTCAAAGTCGTTTTATGATATATATATATATATATATATATATATATATATATATATATATATATATGTATGTGTGTGTGTTGCTGTTAAAGTTCAAAAGTCTGTTTTACGTCAGATAATCTAAGTAATGTGGAGACAACTAAGTTAATTTCCATAAAAAATAAATAAATATTTATGAACGATTTATAAATATATATATACTCAGATCAAAATGTTCAGCTATGTAAAATTATGAATTATTTTTTTAAATCTATTTTTCTACGTTATCAATATTTTTAATTATAATAAGAATTTCAAATATTGGATAATCTGGCATTATAATAACTTTCGCACTTTAATGATGACACACATATATGGTATATTTATATTTATATATTTACATCAGAACTGTAGAATGGACTTCGTGGTCGATGTGGTTATTATTCTGTGAATTTCTCAATTTGTTGAATTTGATACTGCAATTTTGGTTGACTCACATATTTCTGGGTGGATTATTTTTCGGTATCGGCAATGACGTGTGGACTAATCCCGATTGGAACGATAATCTTGATCCGTTAGATATTATATTTCCAAAGGTATATGGACAACGTTTTTTTCATACTACTGTGATCAAAAACTAAGGTGAAATTGTCATTTAAAACTTCCGAGCATTAAGGAAGGCAGGTTTTAGATTGGTAAGACTGTCTATAATATTTTACAAACGTCTGTTTGTCAAAAGGTTTAATTATCTTCGAGTCACACGTGTTTTTACAACTCTTGGTTCCATCATCATCATAATGCACCATGTCACACTGTATTGATTCTACGCGACTTTTTTTTTTTACCAAAAACTCGATTCATATCGTTCCGCAACCACCGTATTCGCCTGATTTGGTTCCGTGCGACTTCTGGCTATTCAGCAAACTCAAAAGGCCAATGCGGAGACGCCGTTTTGACACGATTGAAGAGATAAAAACCGAATCGTAGAAGGTCTTGAAGACTATATCGGAAAAAGAATATTTCGACTGTTGCGAGGATTGGAAAAAGCGTTGGCAAAAGTGCGTTTTGAACGGAGACGGAGATGAAATTGATTTGGAAGAATAAATAAAGAATTTACATTTTATAAACAAATTCACCCCACTTTTTGATCACAGTGCTACATATTTCCATTCAATATTTTATGTTTCGTTTCTTTTTCATTCGGCTATTTTTGAATTTCAGGTGACAAAGTGCGTTTATTATAAATACGGTCCCGGAGGTGGTATTCAAAATCACGACGCTTTATGCGTAATGGCGTTGAATGTAATACACGAAAAAATTTATACAATTTTATGGTTTTGGTATGTCATACTCTTCATCTTCACGTGTTTAGGTTGGAATTTTTTCGTTTTAACTTTTATGATTTTTCTGCGCAATATTATTATTATTATTTTTTAGGTCTCATTAATCGTATATTAATGATGATATTAAGTTCAAGATCTACTTCATATAATAAATATATATTTATGTACGCTTGTCCTAGAAGATATTCTGAAAATACTGTCAAATTTTTCAAAGAACAAAAGTTTGGTCCTTGGCTATTTTTATATTTTCTTAGCAAAAATATGACATCGTACGCTTCCGAGTAAGTTTTCATAGAAAAAATACTATCAATTATAAATATTCATCTATTCAATTTTTTATTTTCGCCATTTTAGAAGATTCTTTGAATCCCTTGTACCCGAAAATGGTTCACCGGCAAAAGAAGCTGAAGAAGAACCGTTGGTTAAAAATGCTGAAGATGCTGCGTAATTTTATTTTGTAAAAATATAAATCACTCTTTCTCAAGAACGTATATATTTTTTAATTATTTGATATTAATTAACGTTACTATGTATTTATTTTTTTTGTGAACAATTTAGTTACGTTAAATTTGGATGTCAAATATACCATAAATATTTGATTATATAATACTAACGAAATTTCTCAAATTTTTTATTTTACATATTTTAAGTACTTTAGATTTTACATGCGATAAAATAAATGTTTACTTTATTATTGTCCCTATTTTTACAGTGAAAAAAATCATATATATAATGTAAAAATTATATATATGAAGTAAAAAATTATTATAATTAAATAAAATTATATTAAACATTGTTTTTTTCTTTAATTCTATATTTGAATTTTTATCATTATATTATTTTAAATCATTATCGGAATGCGTTATAATTGACATCGATATTCTCTCGTATCAAGCCTTTTTTTATTTTAATAATCGAAAAATATATCAAATATACAAATAAATAAATTATAAAAAAAAATTAAATTGAAAAAAAATACCGCTGAAAATCGAAAGTGAATATTATTTGCGACGTGCGGTTTTGGGTTTGTGTCTTTGTTTCGCTGCCGGCGCGTTGAAGTCTCCGTCGATTCTTCGTCGCCATTATATATATATATATATATGTATATATATATATATATATATATATATATATATATATATATATATATATATATATATATATATTCGACGAAATTCTCAACAGGTAAAGTTCACTCAGGTGTGTTGACCCGTTGGTAAATGTTGCACGATGCTCGTCGATCGTGTACAAAGGGCATATCTAACAAGAAATGACAAAAAATATTATTACACTGATCTACAAATATAAAAAAAATGTTAGAAATATATCGATTATAATGTGTGAAATTATATTCACCGTTATTTTGACACACATAAATTACTTTAATATATATATATATATATATATATATATATATATATATATATATATATATATATATATATTTATATATATAAACTATTTTCGTTCTATTCAATGATACGAAAACGTCTTGCAATTAATTTATTTTTATCGTCGTTACGTTGACATATTTTAAATTAAAATTTTATCTGTATTTTACTCACAATTTAAGACTTAATAACGATTTTATCTATCAAATCATAACAATTTATATCTATAAATAGTAAATATATAATAAAAATATATAATTGTAACTATGTCAATATTTTTAGTGTAATAGATAACAAAATAAGACGTAAATTCTAAATCTGAAATAAACACAATGAAAGTATGATATATATATATATATATATATATATATATACATTGATTAAAATTTGGATTAATAATTAGTTTTATTAGGTAAAATTTTTTATATGATTGATATCATATATTTGTATATTGTTATGTAAATATCGATAAATTTCTATGTAAATTATTATTTTATTGCTAATATATTATAGAACACCGTGCAACATTTTCTCGATTCAATTTCAAAGATGCACGTCTGGAATTTCTTGTCTACCAATACTGTTTCCCACGCTGCATAGCGACCGGTTAATAAATATTTATTTTTAATATATTCAATTTAATAACAATTAATCATAATGATCATCGTTCAAAATATTTTTTTTTCAATTTTTAACACATTTAATTAAAAAATATATTAAAATATATATATATATATATATATATATATATATATATATATATATATTCGCATAAAAGATTGAGAATCTGTGATCTTTTACAACAATTTAATAATTAGAAATTATATTTATAATATAATTAATATTATTTACTATATATTTTCTAATTAGAAGATGATTTATTATTTTGATGTATTAAATATATATACGTCGTAAATTTTAATATATTATCTGTTTTTTTTTATTTATTCAAATTTAATTATTTTGTTTTGTTATTTCATATTAAATAAAAAAAATCCATTATTTAAATAAATATATTACCGATTAAATAAAATATCATTAAAAAAAACTATGTAAAAATAGAAAATCAATAAATATTATATAGGTTATAATTCTAAACTAACGTATTTCGGTAGAAATAATATAATATATAATAATAGGAAACTTTACGAAGAATAAATATAATAATAATAATATTCGTAATAATTTTTCCACATTTTTTATTTTTATTAATAAAATTATCTGTTGCATATGTATATCGGTGACATTATTATTTTATTTTATTATATATATATATATATATATATACATTATCGTTACATAATAATCATTGTACAATTATTTTAATGTAATGTAAGGTCATATCTAACATGCAATGTGATTGAACGATGCACCATATTAAAAATAATTGAGTATCAATGCCACGGTTGGGGCCAGGATGTGTTTTTTTGCTCCCACAGGATTATCTAGAATAATCCTAATAATAATAATAATAATAATAATAGTTAATTTAGAAATCAACGACTTCAATTTCATATTAATAATTTCAATATTTTGTATATTATTGAATAGTACTAAAATTAAATTGAATTACCATATATGTAATAAAAATATGTCAACATTAAATATTTTAAGATCAGATGTGAATGTTGATTATTTTTTTTTATGTATTTTGTAAAATATTTTATTTTGATTATTGTATATTTTTTTGTTAAAAAAAAACAATGATTTTATCGTAAATGATGTTCAATTGTATTCTGAAATGTTAAAATTATGTATTTCTATTTATTAAAAGTTTCTTTACAGTATTTAAACTATATATTTCACACATGTATTTGAAATGCGACTTTATATATATATATATATATATATATATATATATATATATATATATATATATATATATATATATATATATATAATATAAATCGTGATTTGACGCAATTTTTAAAACTAAAAAAAAATCGGATTAAACCAGATTGATCAACCGATATATAAATTGTGATAATAATAAAACGGCAATTGAACTAAATCGACTGTGCGAATAAGTCTATGCTCGTCCATTTATGAAACTATTAAAATCTACGGTTTTTTCGAAAAAAAATATATATATATATATATATATATATATATATATATATATATACTATATGACATAAAGAAGACGATCTAAAATTGGAAACCTGAGTTAAGGATCGCTCGTACAGTTGACCATTAAGTAATTGATCGTTAATGAAGCAATATATCTCGTGTTACAACAGATATCTTCATGCATGTCCATGGGTCAATTGGATGGTCTGCGGAATTAGCTGATCCTCTCTCTCTCTATGAACGCTCTAGTCTTCTATATACCATATAATAGATTTCCACGTTTGCTATTATAACAATACTATTATATTTTATTGGCACTTTTAATAATTAACGTTATCGTAATAGTAAACGGTGTGAGAAATGGAAAATTTTTGGTACATGTTTGGTTGCACTTTGATATCAGTAATGTCACAGCTTGAACAAAAAAAAATTCTGTTTTTTATGTAGTGAAGATTTTATTTGTATTTAAATATATATTTTTTTTATGTACTTTTATTTGTCTGTTTTGTCCGGGTGGAATTTTGTAATCGATTTTTTGAAAACTTCTCCGATATTAGATTAAGTTGAAATTTTGCATATTTAATCACATTCGATGACAATCTACGAATCAATTAATAGATTTACAAAATAATCGATCAATTATATCACTTTTACGATATAATTGCCACTACTAATAGAGCGATAGTACGATAATGCAATATTTAGTGTTTTTTTTTTTAAATTAAGTTTTTAATTTATTCATAAAGTGTGACATTTATAATTACTATTAAATATACTTTTCATTTTCTTTTATATTTTTTTTCTTTCACATATCATAAATACTCGACGTTATCTTGATATAAAAATAATATAATCTATGCACGATTTTCATACATTTTTTTTGTTTTTAGTAAATTTGTATTTATAAAAACGACTCTATTTTTAATATATAGCTGATCCGACGTTGGTGTTTTTAAATTGCATCTTATTTACAGTGGAATGTATTAATTGTCTTATTCGTTATATACAAACAAGGCTAATGAAGATCGTGATTCAGTTTCATGTCAATTGATGCTCTAATTAATACATAAAAACTTTTCATTAATATATACTAAAGCAAAAATTTTTCGAAAAATATATTTTTAATTGATTTTGTTCCGACAAATATCTATCTTCAATTAAATATTATATATTATAGATTAAAAAATAATAATATATATTCGACTTGATAAAAAATATTTTTGAAAATTGCCGCATTTGCGACAATTATTTAGTATTTATAATAACATTTTTTTCAAATTAAATTCAATATATGTTAAAAAAAATATACCATATAATCATTTTTCTATTGATAACATCATTTTTTAAAGTAGAATATTGATTTCAATCACATTATTATTATTTTTGATTACGGAAATAAATAAATACACACACACACACACACACACACACACACACATATATATATATATATATATATACATATATATATAATTATATATATATATATATATATATATATATATATATTTATATATATTATTTTATTATTCAATATTGATTTTTATATAAAAATTATAGATTGTTTTTTATTTCAATTAAAAATTTTCATAGATAAATTATTTTTACCCCATAAATTCATTTTAATATTTCAGTATGATATAAATTAGTAATAATCATGTATTTTCTAAATAAAGAGTGCTCTTTGTTTATTTATTGGAATATAAATCATGATTTTTATCGAATTATTTCACTTATCGAATAAATATCAAATATTTACATATATATATTATATATTTTCATAGCACTTAGCAATGATATTGGACAAATATCACAATAATGATGATTTTTTTTTCATGCAATTATTTACATAGTTAACATTGGTTATTCATAGATATTAATAATTATAAATTAAATATTTGATAATTGTATTTCAATATTCTTGAACTTCATCCTGCAGTGGTTTTAATTTTTTTTTTCTTGAAATTGTGTACTATAAATATAAAATTAAAAACTGATATCATTTCTTATTGAAAAGTGAAAAATAAGAAAAACCTCTAATTACGATATATTTTCATAAAATATTAAACGATTTTGCAAAGAGAAATGTATGTTATTTGTTTGTTTGAAAATTATCGGTTTTTGTATGTTTTTTTTTAGATCAGATTTTTTTTGAATGCGTCAAAAGTGACGACAATGAAGAAAAAAAACGCGGATTATGATATATTTTTTGGTAGAAAAAAATAAAAGTTAGAAATATATTTATTTTAGCTTTTTATTTCTTAGATAATTTCAGTATAATTTATTATATTCAAACGTAATGCGATATTTATGAATAATTTATTGTATCGAGAGGATTTTTTTTTGTATTGACATAGAAAAAAAGAGACATTTATTTATATGATAAAAAATTTTCTTTTAATTTTTAGATTTTTTTTTGAAATTAGTGAAATATTTTTATTATTAAGAAAAATTAAATTTTTCTCAATATATATTTTAAATTAATTTTCTTTTTTATATTGATTTATAGTAATAATTGAATTGATATTAGAGTTTGATTTTATTTTTGCATATATGGATTTATTATTTTGAAATGATTTCTGAATTATTTTTTTAATTTGAAAAAAACATTTATTTTAGTCTGAAATAAAAAAAAAATTGTCATCAAATTTACAGAATCAGATCGCAGATTCGATTTTCAACATATATATATTTATCTGGAAAATGGAATATTTTATAACTGAAAATCGACACTTTATACACGATTTGAACACACAATTCGAATAGAATTACAAAATCGAAAATCGACATCGTGGAAAAAACTGGATTATATATATATATATATATATATATATATATATATATATATATATATATACATATATTTTTTTTCCAATAATAAAAATCGACGAATATCACCTTTCGATTCACATTAATAAACACCACATGACACTTCATCACATAACGAAATAACAATTATGACATTTATGACATACCATCATCGCAAAAAAAAAAAAATAATAATAGTATTTTCCATTTTAAATTCCAGTTTCATTTACGAGTGCGTTTTCGTCGCGATAAGGCGTCGCACTTGTATACAATCTTATCGACGATCATTCGTTTACGTCGAAAATCCTTCGATATATATATATATTTTTTTTTTCAGCGATATTTACAGAGGGGGATTGTTTTCTATTTTTCATTATTCGTCATCAACTAGAATCGACGTTAGTTACGTCGCGACGTTGTAAAATAGACCAGTATAACGTTTAACGTCTGCTGCAATCGGTCATTTGCACACAAATACTCGTCGTATCGGTTAAATAAACATAGCCAATAATTCGCCGCACTTTTATTATAGAGGACTCTATTTAAGGTAAGTAATAATTATATATTTTTAATATATATATATTTATATTAAGTAAATTAAAATAGAATTTAAAAATTGTTCTATAATAATTGAAAAAAAAAATGTGATATGTGTTATTTATGTGAAAGTGCGATGTGTTTATATATCGTTATGTTGATTTTTTTTTTTTTTGGTATGTATATGAAAATCATAAACGTTCTGACAATTGATATTTATTTGTTGATATAATATTATATAATGGCACGTGACGCATTTCGGGGTCAAACGATACAAGTGCACAATAACACTCATCATCGCATTATCGGCTATCGTGATGCTTAATCTTTTCTATTTATTTATTAACGATTTATTTTTATCGTTAAAATAATGTGCAATAATGATCGATTTAATTTGTTGATACTAATCCAGTATTTAATATTTTGATCAATTTTAATAATTAATAATTTATATAGTAATTTGAAATTATTATTTTTTTATTTTTTTTTAAATTAATTTTTATTGTGTTTAAATAATGATATAATTATATTACTAAGCTGTTGTTTTAATAGTGAAGTATATAGTTTTCGTTTACAAATCGACCTATATCTAGAACAATTACCACTTCAGATACTCAATTATATTAAAAAAAAAAAAAATATATATATATATATATATATATATATATATATATATATATATATATATATATATATATATTAAAGATTTAGATATAATAGTTGATTAATGATAAATTATTGATTTTGTCAAGTTATCTTACTATTAGAATCGCACGTAGCTAAGATTAATTAATGAAAACGTTTAAATTACAAGATAAGTTTAACTTTATACAGTTAATTGACAATAAACGTTTTTATTAAACGCAATTTTATTAAATATATCAATTTATATATAAACAATTAAAGGTGCAAAAAAATATATAAATCAGTAGTAAAATATTTTATGTGAAATATTAAGATTAAAAATAAATTTATTTTATTAAAATATTTCATATGAAATAAAAATTTAAATATTGTATTAAATTTAAAAAGTATTTAATCTATTGAGACAACTAAAATTTCTGCTATCTAAAGTAGTTTTTAATTTTTTGTCATCAAATCAGCACTCATTTTTATTAAACCGTATACACATTTTAACTATTATTTAAAAAAATCAATAAAACATACCTAATTGTATTTTATTTAGATGTTGGGATCGTTTAAAACGGTTGGCGATTATATAAAAATTGGACAAAACAAACCTAGCATAGACGATATGGTCTTCAAGCTGCACTACAGAGCAACATTTTGCCTTCTCATATTAAGTACAATTTTAATATCTCAAAGGCAATATATTGGTGAACATATTAAATGTGTTACTGACAAAGGCATTCCAAAAGATCCCATCAACACCTATTGCTTCTTTTCGTCAACTTTTACAGTCGTACGTGCGATTTAAATATATTTGACATCGGTAATTATGTGAAATTTGAGAATTGATCTTTGTCTTCTTTTATCCAAATTACTCCAGTTGATGTATTTAAGAAGACAACTGGGATAATAAAAAGTGTATAATTGGGGTAAAGCTATAAAAAAATATTTTCATATAACTTTCAATATAGATTAATATTATTTCGATTGTATTATATTATTAATTATCATCAATGATATAATTCAATATAGCACTGTGATCAAAAAGTAAGGTGAATTAGTCTTTTTCCGGTATAGTCTTCAAGACTTTCTGCGATTCGGTTTTTATCTTTTTAATCGTGTCAAAACGGCGACTCCGCATTGGCCTTTTGAGTTTGCTGAATAGCCAGAAGTCGCACGGAACCAAATCAGGCGAATACGGTGGTTGCGGAACGATATGAATCGAGTTTTTGGTAAAAAAAAAAAAGTCGCGTAGAATCAATGCAGTGTGACATGGTGCATTATTGTGATGATGGAACCAAGAGTTGTAAAAACACGTGTAACTCGGAGATAATTAAACCTTTTTACCAAATGTTATAAACACTCCTACCAACCTAGGATAAAAATTTACAATTTATCCGCCTTCCTAATGCCAGGGAGTTTTAAATGACAATTTCACCTTACGTTTTGTTCACAGTAGTAAATATAACATGAACGAGGTTTAAATTGATGTAATAAAGTCTTAATTCTTACATGATTAACGGTGTCAAAATGACTGACGATATAGCAATAATTTTTAATTGTCAAGTCATAGAAATTATGCAGATTTTTTTTTTTGAGCAGTCGAAACATTTCGATGAGACAGCAGTGGCTTCTGGAATAATTCCACATCCAGGTGTTGGAACCTTCGTCGATGACGAAGATGACATTGTTCATCATGCTTATTATCAATGGGTTCCATTCGTATTATTCATACAAGCTTTAATGTTTTATCTTCCACATTATATTTGGAGAAGTAAAGAAGGTAATTTAAATGTAGATAATATATTTTTACTGTTAACACATAAAAGCATAAGCAAATGCGATATATTCCAGCGAAAAGAATGTCAATTTAAAATAATCTTATATAATTATGTAATTACATCAAAGCCACAAGAAAGTTCCATAAAACATATAAAAGATGTTAAGAGATTATACGTCGAAAAAAATAATCTATTAATTTAAAAGATTAAGTTTCTCACATAGATTATTTTATATTTGATATTTATTCAGTTTTATTTTCAGTAATTAAGTTGAATATTAACGAATTCAGGTGGAAGACTCAATAATTTAGTGCAGGGACTTCGATCGACACACGTTGCAATCTACGATGAAAATCAAAAATTGGGAAAAGAAATTGTTCTATCCAAGCGAAATTTAAAAGAAAAAATTAGTGCGATAAAATTCGAATTTTCAAAAAGGTGCGTAAAATATCCAAAACTAAATATATATTAATAAATCCGTTATTTTATGATGAAATTTGTAATAAAGTTTTAACACAAGTCGTCGTCATAAAATTAATAATGATTGATTGATTATTTTATTATTGTTTTTATGAATTAAATCGATATATTATCTAGTTATTTTTTCATTAATCATTTGAATAGTTGAGAAAAAATATTTGTGTTCTCAATGACGTCTTCATCAAAATAATAATAATAAAATATATTTAATACATATTTTTTATATTCTATTTTATATAATTATATATATATTGATTAATTTTTAATCTTCGTTAATTATAAAAGTGAAGGCTGATCGTATTATGCATCAGCATTCTAAATTTTGTAGAAATGGAAAGGGAATTTTTCGGACATGATATTTATATAATACACTGTGAATAAAAAGTAAGGTGAAATTGACATTTAAAACTCCCCGGCATTAAATTGTATTTTTTTTCTTAAGTTAGTAGGACTGTCGGAATTAGGGACGAATAACTCTTGATTCCTTCATCACAATAATGCACCATGTCATACAAAAACTCGACTCACATCGATCTGCAACCACCGTATTCGCTTAATTTGGATCCGTGCGATTTCTGGCTATTCAGCAAACTCAAAAGACCAAAACGGCGTTGACGCCGTTTTGACATGACCGAAGAGATAAAACCGAATCGAAGAAGATCTTGAAGGCTATACCGGAAAAAGAGTATTCCGACTTTGAAGGGGACGAAATTGATTTGAAATAATAAATAAAGAATTTACATTTTATAAACAAATTTACCTTACTTTTTGATCACAGTGTTATATTATATAAAAATATAGAAAATCACTTTATATATTTTCAGACTAAGTCTTTCTAGAACGTGGTCGTTATGGTTGATATTTTGTGAAATTCTAAATCTACTTAATCTATTGTTCCAAATATATATAACTAATAAATTCTTGGGTGGTAATTTTATACGCATTGGTTCTGATGTTTGGAATACGCAAAATTGGAACTCGTATGTGGATCCTTTGGACATTATATTTCCGAAAGTATGTCAAAATATTAAATTATATATATATATATATATATATATATATATATATATATATATATGTGTGTGTATATATATATATATATATATATATATGTGTGTGTATATATATATATATATATATATATATATATATATATATATATATATATATATATATATATTCATTGATTGAACGCATTTTAGGTGACCAAATGCACATTTTATAAATATGGTCCGAGTGGAGGCATTCAAAATCATGATGCAATGTGTGTTATGGCTTTGAATATTATACACGAGAAAATTTACACTATATTATGGTTTTGGTATGCAGTCGTTTTAATTTTTACCATATTAGGTAAATTTAGATTAATTTCAACGATACATAATATATTATTATTGCTATTTATTTAATATATATTTTTTCCTTTAATATGTCAGGATTGTTAAATCGTTTGGCCATTTTTGTGTTTCATTCGAGATCTACGAAATTTAACGAATTTATGTTTTCATATGCATGTCCTGGAAAAGTGGATATAAAAAATATGATAACAGTAACTCACGAAGGCCATTTCGGAGATTGGCTTTTTATATATTTTATTGCCAGAAATATGAACGCTTTCACTTTCAAGTATGTCTTTTTAAAATCATAATAATAATAATAATAATATGTTCAAAAAATAAACGTTTATATATTTTCAGACTATTTCTCAAGAGTTTAGCCGAAGAGCTTGAAGATAAAAAGAATAGTCCAAGTAAAAGTAGAAAACTCGTGGAAAGCAACGTTGAAAATGGTAATATGTCGAGTAAAAATGATTTATTAAGCGAAATGGAACAATAATTTAAATAATATTACTTAAATTGTTTGTTAAATCTCAATGCATTTGTGATAACAATTCTATAGATGATAAGCTAATTTTTTTCGTTAAAAATCGCCAAATCAATATATAAAGATATAAAAGAATGATGAAATATATATATTTAATATTAGTATATAAAAGATGGACCGAGTATGAAAATTGATTGCTTATTTAAAGACTTCAACATTTTAAAATACATTTTTTAAAGTGTTAATGTATTAAAAAGGGTAAACAAAAATTATTGTAGATGATTACCCATTTATTTGAATTTCGTTAAATGATTTATGCCATTTAGAGTGTTATATATTGGCGTTAATTAAAATATAGTATTGTTTGACGATTAAGTCATCGAAAACTAGTCTTAGTTTATAACGAGTCTAAAGTGCTATAAATGACTCAAAATAAAAAGTATTCGAATAATGTATTATATTATTATACAAACATTTTTGTCTAATTTTATTATAATAAATTCTAAATATAGATTCCAAATAAATATTATATATATTTTTTTATATTCGAATGCTTTGAATATTATAAAATAATTAATAGTAAGCGACTCGAAATAAATAAATAAATATTTTTTTATATAAATATGTTTAAACGTGATATTCTATCGTGTTTTTTTATATATATACAAAGGTGAATAAATTTTTATTTTTATTTATAAATATAATATTTATTTTATTTGAGCGTTCCTATGTTTGCTTTTAATTTGTATGTATGTAATTGCATGTCATGTCATATCGATTACTAAATTACGCTATACGAATAAACATTTGATTCAGTATAATATTTCAGCAGTTCAATTTCCTGCATTCGAATATTTGTAATAAGGGATAAAAGTGTTGTGTGTGCGTGTGTAATGTAATCGATATTTTTATTAGAAAGGTAAAATTTTATCTAATTAACCCACATTTAATACGAGCAAGAAAACTACTTTCTTCTTAAAACGTTCCGGTTTCGAGAGCGAACGATGGTCACCCTAAAATGTAATACGTGACTCGTGAAACGTAAGAATCGCAACCGATATTCAAGCGATTTCAAGTGTTTCTCAAATGTTAGCTATAATATATATATATATATATATATATATATATATATATATATATATATATATACGTGTGTGTGTAATTCGTATAGGGATTTATGTATGAATTTGAGTTTAAAATCCCTTAACGTGTTTTTTTTCTAGAAGTATTATATTAAAAAAAAGATGAATTGTGTACTTTTTTAATATATAAAGTTTAAAAAGTTCCAACTAAAATTTTTATATATGATTCGAATTTTTAATTTTCATTTATGCAAGTCATCATTTCATTTAAAAAATCACAAGTAATGTCAAATAATAAATTAAAATTGACATTCAAAGAATCGTTTTGCGATTCATGGAATTTTAATTTTAATGTTAAATTATGATGCAATTGAATCGTCAAAAAAATACGCTATTATAATATATTAATTAATAATTAAACTAATACATAATATTATTGATGGTTATTGCACGATAATAAGCTAGTTTTTAATATTTTATTTTATTTTTAAATAGAGAATATAATCCAGAATCTCCAGATAAGAAAAATAATTCTTCGGTTTCCTTTTTTTTCTACTTTTTCAAGATTTACATAGATTAAAAAGATAAAAGATCCGGGTATCGAGATTTCGACTTATACTATATTATTTAACTACCTGAAAAAAAAGTTTTAAGTATTATAAAAAAAAGATTTATGCGTATCGATAAATAAAATGTAATATAAATATTCCGCATATAATATTATAAATTAATTTCATTGATGATTATCAATAAAATAATAATATAAATTCAATAATGTCGCGTTATTTATATAAATTTATATGCAAACGTTCGCAATAAAAATTCTCATCGTAATATTAAACATTTTAGCATTATTTATAAATAATTTCGCGGAAAGATAATATAAATAATTTTTAATATTTATGTCGATTTTGCAACAATGTAATTTCGTTGACATTATGCATATAAACAATGCAATTTGACAAGAAATACGATATTTGCGAATATTGATTTATTTTTCTTGACAAATTATGACTAACAATCATCGATTGATAATTGTCAGAAATTTATAATAGTTTTGTATGAGCAAAAAAAAAAAAAAACGAGTTTTAATTGCAATCATTATTAATATAATATTTCTAATAAATTACTGCGATTATATCTAAATTATTCAATGACAAATATTATATCATATTGTATATTTTTTTTTAACATTGTAATTATTAATTATCCATTTATTAGTGAATTATTGCGAATTTTCTAAAATGGAACACGTAAACGTTGTTAATTTTTTTTTTACGATTATCGCGTTTAATTAATTTACGACATGTGCGAGTAATGTTTTGTCTTTCGAAATATCGTTAAGGCTGGTAATAAACACGGTATATCTAATTTGAAATTATCATTTATAATAATAATCAACAATTTAAATTATATTTGCGCGAATCCGGATTAATAAATATTTTTTTGTACGGTAATTATATGAATAATAATGCAATTATAATATTGAAAATTCGCAATGAAAACGCTTCTCAATTTTTATTTTTTTTTCTGTATATTCTAAATAGTTGTATAACTCTTTCAGAATATTGTATTTCAACGTGAATAATTCAACAAATCGATTATACTGTTAAATTTTAATTATATGTTTCACTTTGATAATTTTCACATATTTTTTTTTTATTATATATATATTAGAAAGTTGATGATTTCTATTGTAATAATAGAAAAATTTATATCGCATTAAAAACGATTTTATACGAAAAATTAAATAAAAAAAAATTGCGATATCGAAATTAAAAAATGGTTGTAATATTTGTATATAATGTAGAATTTATAATGAAATTGTTGGATCAAAGTCTGATCTTTCTTATGTCGCCTGTTTTTATGATAACTTCGACAAGAAATTTTATCATAATAAATACAGACACATTTTTTTTTTTTTTTTTTTTAGAAAGTCAAAATAGACTCAGTTTTTGTAAGTTTAAGTCGAAATTACCGACGTCGCATTGGCAATTCGCAGAATTAGAAAACTGCTATATAACTATTATTACTATATATTTTACCTGAGTTGAATACAAGAATCAGGTAAAATTGTAAAACATGAATCATAGTCAGAAAACGCGTTTCATAATATTATAACATGATTTCAAGTCGAATTTCGTTGGTGTTGCTTCATCATCAGTCGACTTCAAAAATTTTTGAGCAATGACCATTTTATTATTATTATATTATTATTATTATAAAATATAAAAAATGTAGACTATTGTATTTTTATGTTAAAATATAATATGAAATAAAAAATAATCGATATTATATAAGAAATGTCGTTAAAATGGTAATCAAAATATTACAATATATTTAATATATAATGTAAAATATTGTGACTATTGCATATTTATGAACTATCAGTTTGAAAAACACGTGTATTATAGTTTTAACTTAGTTAACGGTCTCAGAATGCGGTCAGTTTACAATTGTTGTTACATACATACACATCTGAATTGTTATAAATTGTTTACAAAGCGGCAGAAACACAAAGGATACATCTTCAATTACGAAAGAAGAACAATCATCATTATAATAGACATAGTCGAATCTAGAACACTTGTGATTAGTTAATTTTTTTTAAATAAAATTTTATAAATTTCCTAAAATTATATTATTGAAAAAAAATATAATTATATATGAAAAGATTAAACATTTCAGTTAAATCTACAAACAGAATGACTTATTAAATTGTTCATTCTGTTCATATATAAAAAAAAATATTATTCATTTTAATACAAAAAGATATTGTAAATAAAAAAAAGTAGTTTTTTAACTAAAAAAAAGTACTTTTTTAATCAATAATGCTGTTGAAATGTGTATTGCATTTGCTATTTGAAATCTTAAATCAGCCCCCGGATGCATAAATGAACAGATGTTGTTTTATTTTTAAACATTTTAAAATACAACTAATCGCGGTTAATTTTAACTGTACAGCGAAACAATTGGTTCAATTTTAATAAAAGTGTATTTTTTTTATGGCGAATGCTAGAAAAAAAATATTTGATATCTAAAAAGACAGATCTTCTAGAAGATTAGAATGTGAAAGACCAGATTCAAATTATGAAATTCTGATTACTAATGATAAAATTGTACTATTATTTAACTTTTTAAGGAGTGATAATGAATTATTAATAATTGTTAAGTATGATTATATAAGTTTATATTACAAAATTTTATTTTGTTAATATATGTTTTATTCTAAATCTGAGAATGAATTAGTTATATTGTTTTTAACCTTTATAGAATTAAACTAGATTTTTGAATGGTTTTTAAAAACCTTGATTTTGACAATGAATCATTATGGATTATGTGTAAAAAAATATATATATATATTTTCAACCGGAAATTCCAGAGGTCCATTTGCTCTCGTCATTTGAGAAAGTCCCATAGAATCGATTTTTACCTATCTTCTAGTGCTTTTATGATGACACACTTATGGTAAAACTGTAACGTTGAAGAAAATTGAGTTTATTTTGAAGACGACCGACGACGACAAAAAGGAACGTCACAAAAGAGTGAAAAGTGCACTTGTTTCTAAAGCGCACTGTAAAAATGTCATTTTAAAATATTTTACATACTAGATATATGTGTGTAAAAAAATAAATAAAATAAAATAGGTAAGTTCAATGCTTGTTTATATATATATATATATATATATATATATATATATATATATATATATATATATATATATATATATATATATATATATATATATATATATATATATATATATATATATATACAATATATATATATATATATATATATATATATATATATATATATATATATATATATATATTTGAGTTATTAAAATATGCAGTATAAAATATATATGTAAATTGAGATATTTTTTTTATTCATGAATTTTATCGTATAATTTATATGCTCCACATGGTAAATTCACCGAAAAATGAATAATAATTATTAAAAATAATAATTTGTTGATTTTTTTTCATAGTATTTTTTTCTCAAGGTCATCGTTCGATTTCATCAATTTCACATTTATTTAGCTGTGTGTTTTTTTTAATATAGTAATTAGTTATGCAAGGTCATTTTTATTGTGAATTGAATGTAATAAAATATATTTTTTTCATATATATAATAGTTATGGAAACATCTGGATTAAAATTGTTTAAGTAATTTAAATTTTATTACGTATTTTTATATAAACGAACATTTTGTACGAATTATATTCATTTTACATAGTAGTAAGTTTTTACGCGTTAAAAAGTTTAAATATTTATTTAGGGTGACCATATGATGTTAAATTATTTTTATATATTTATTATTTGTAATGTTTGTAATAGTTGATGGATTTTAATTCTTATAGTAAATAATTATATATTATTTAATGGATATACCATATATATATATATATATATATATATATATATATATATATATATATATATATATATATATATATATATATATAATTTCAAAAAATGTTATATCTTATTTTATAGAAATTTGTTTACAAAATTTATTAATAAATAATAACAAATATGAATATTATCATAAATGTATAATATATAAAATTCTGATATTTACATTATGAAGTAAAGATGTATAATTAATTACGCCATTAAATTCCACGTTTACATTCAAGGTTTAATTAAATAATATATTCAAATACTTTTCAGATATGAATCAATGAATGCATTAACAACATCCTGACAGTATTTCCCATATGAACAACAACAAAAAAAAATCACGCAAGTTACTAACAAATCTAGAAAACACAATGGTAATAAAACGTTTGAATATTTCTTTTTTTTTTGAATCAATATGACGTGTTTATCAAAAAAAAAAAAATAGTGATTATTTGTATTTTTTTTTTTGATTTAGTTTTGTTTTGAAATCGGTCAGTGAAACTATTGAACCAATTAAATCGTTTATTTGAACGTTGACCCGCGTGCGTTTCAAACATTCATTCTCGATTCATATCACGCGCGTGGGATATCTTCTCGTGTGCGTTTAGTTATAATGCACACGGCATTGGATGCATCAATATGTATAAAGTGCACCAAGTAATGTCAAGTGCTTAATAATTCTATTTGTTGAGGTTGATGATGTTTAACCTGCACGATATAGAATTATATACACATAAAAATAAGTTTTGTACTATCATAATTATTATACGTGTGAATTAATAGTCAAATTAATAATTTTAGATTATTATTTTTTTAAATAAAAAGAAATTAAATAATCTTAATAAAAAATATTGAGAAAATAATAAATATATATATTTTCAAATTTAAATTATTTTCATGTAAACATAAATATTTTTAACACTTTCAAGTATTGCGAAATTATGGTCACCCTAATATTGATACTTTGGGTAATTTGCGCAGTGGGGTGCCCGGGATTTGGCGGGAACGGGACGTGTATATAGTTTGGATGCGCGCTCTGCAGCCGCCGCCATTGATCGTTTCATGGTGGGGGTGAACGCCATCTTGCACGCACCGTTACTACACCACCGTTCGCATATCGTCAACCTTTTTATTAAACCCTTTATATTATAACATTTAGTAAATTTACAAAACATATTTTATGAATTTAATAACAAAAAAAAAATGTACATATAATTTGAATATATATTTAAAATTTTATTTTAGATATTTATACAAATATACTATATAATTTTATATCGAGATCTAACTCGTAATAACGGTATTTTAAGATTAAGAAAATTATATGACGCCCACTTTGTAAATTCTAAATATAGATGTAACGAAGAAAACGAATAACAAATGTGTATGAGTAATAACATCTTTTTCGATTTATTAAAAATATGAATAATTTAAAGTCTGAGTTCGCATAAATATATTGAATTATTCATAACGTGTGTTTTATAAATGTTTATTTTGTTTTAAAATATTATATACATGTTAAAAATGCTTTTTAATTTTGTCATTTTTTTTTGTAGTGCGATGTTCTTATAATTTTTAACATTTTTTTTAAATGAAATATTTTATGTATAATATTGATGAACGAATGTGTAATTGTGAATATAGTTAGATATTGGTTATTGTATACTAATATTGATTAAGAATAATGATAAAATAAAACGGCTTAATTTAAATGCATTTGATATTAGTCATAATTTTAATTTATATTTATATTTTATCCATCATTAAATTAATATAATTTATATACCTCCATTAAATAAATAACATTTATTCAACAATCGATTAAATAAATATATTTAGATATTTATTTATTTTAGATTAAATCAATATTGTTTCATATGAAATATGTAGGTGTTGAAAGCGTAAGGATCGCGCACCGTCGGTTGTACGCGTTTGGTGATTATTGTGGCACGCGGGCCGCGGTTGACGACATCTACGTTCACGTAGCCAGGCGTTCGCCAGTCGTAAACACTCGCGCATGGCCGCACAGTTCGGACCTGATCGTCGGCGACGCTCCGTTCCACGGTCAGTTTTCTTTTTTCTTTTATTTCAATCTCACTTCTCGTACGTACTGTAGTTTATTATTGCGCGTTTATAATAATGTAATTCGATAATTTTTTATAATTGATAATTTATGTAAAAATGGTTTATGGTCGATATTTGGCGACACACCTGAGGCCAAAACGGTGCGACGTCGTTGCCAACGCGTCTCGTTCGAATCTCGAAAACGCGGTGCCAACGTGACGACGTTGATGCTTGCATCTGTCAAATGTCAAAATTTTTACATTATTTTTTTTTTTTATTAAAATTACGCGTCATGGTCTTTGTTTTTTTATTTATTTCTGTTTTGACTATGTTCAGTTTCGTGTGTAAAGATTATATTTTTGACGTTCGAATTTTTGGCGGGTCGTTTTGTATATTCGATAAATGAACATAACCTCAATCTGTAAAAATCGATTTTATTCATTCAAGTGAACAATACATAGGTAATGTTTTTAAATTTATTTTTGTTCTTTCGTGTTACAGTATTCTGATATGATTATTTTTATCATATTTCATTCAAGAAAAATTCATCATTTAACCGAATATTGGTTATATTACATTTTTATTTTAATTATGAATTCTATATTGATCGTTAACATTTGAGTATGTGCAGTTAACAGTTGAATCATATGCAGTATTAATTTATTTTATATTAAAATTACGTAATCTAACATGTATTTTAAATATATTCAATTTGAAATTGAATATGACTAAAGATATTACATCATTCAATCAATATTTTTAATTTATTTTTTAACGTTTTTTTGTAATTTTACTAAAGTTTATGAAATATAGAAACTGTAATGAAAATATTATTAAATTTTATATGCTTTTATACATAAATTGTATTAGTGAGTGAATCACTTTACCTATGCATTTCCACCCTGATTAGTCAGAGGGTATTTCCACCAAAATGCTATACAAGACTTGAATTAGCCTATATTAAAAGAATCGATTTTAAGTACTTAAATTTTGTATACATTTGTGATCAATATTTTTATATTTACTAACAAAAAGATACTAGCACATTTTTTTATAAACGATTTTTAAAATTAAAAAAGTTGGAGTAATTGTATGTCTTGTATTAATGATTTATAAATTTATAAAATAATATGGGATTTTGACGTTTCTTTATACTTAATTGTAATTTATAAGTTAATTTGTTTTTTTTAATAATTTAATTTTTTAATAGTTCAACTACAGTTCAATAATTTAGATTCTATTTCACAAACGTATTATTTAAATTTTAAATGATTTATTTAGATAATTTCATTATTCGTAAGAATTAGATGTATGTGTTGTGAAATTTAGTGTTTTTATAATATGTTAATATATACAAATTTTTATCATAAAATGCTGATTTAATGTTATATGAAAGTTATATTATTTTGAATGTACATTTAATAATTTTTGAGAAAAAAATATTGTTTTTATTTAAAATAATATAAATAATATTGCTCAAATATTTCTTTACGTTTTTTTTTCTTCGAAAATTCAAAGAGATAAGAAGAGCACGCACCTGAGAAATGGCGCTCATTTTTATAAATTGACAGTTGATCACCGTTCATGGTCGTTGAATCAGCTGTTGCGATTGATTAATTAGACTAGACGTATAGAGAGGGAGATAGAAATAGAAAGAAAAGGGTAACAGCGTTTGGCGGGGGGAGGGGAAGGGGTCTGCTAGACGAAAAAATCGAAAGAAAACGAGATGGGTGAATAGAGAATATATATTTATTTACGTTTCGTCCTTCGATTTTTCACTTGATTTATCGATTGATGCTAACAATTGTAACACATTGACAGTGTGACAACGTTCGAGATTGATGGCCGTTTGATTCGTTCACTTTTGGCCATAAAACGCGCGGGCGTTTCTAATGAAAAAAAAAAACATTAACGATATCCATTTTTATTTTTGTTTATTCTTCTTTTTCTTCACTTTTCTTTTTTAATGATCCGAAATATGATTGAATTTCGATTCGACGATGACGATCGTGATAATGATGATGATGATCGTTGACGTTTGCGATGACTTAGTTTTATGGTCATGATGACTGGTCAAATTTGTCATGCTGGTTTTTTAAGAAGAAAAAAAGTTTTACGTTCATATTCGCGTCATAAGTAGTAATTTTTCAGATGATTCGCATATCACGTAATTTAAAAATATAAAGTTGTATATTTTATCTTATTTATCAATAAAAGATCCTTATTGTTGCATTTGTTAAATGTAAGGCGAATGAAATGTTTATCTAACATTTATATATAAAACAAATTTAATATGTTAAAGTTAGAAAATATTTTACATATATAATGTATTATACATATATTGTTAAAGTTTGGAAGTCTGTTTTTTGTCAGATAACCTAAGCAATATGTTGTGACAATTAGCATAGATCAATTCAAAAATAATAAATGAATACATAATCATTGTAAAAATAGATTTAAAATGAAATATTTATGAATTTTGCAATATTTTTTTATTATAAATAAATATCTAGATTATTAATTATGAATCTAATTTATAAGAAAGATATTAATTTTATTCTCAATTTGTGTCAGCATTACCAATTTTTATACTAATTAATTAAAAAAGAAATAAAAATTTAATAATTAGTCTATTAAATAATTTGATATAATATCGATTACATATATATAATATAAAAGTATTATTTGCCGAGTATTAATTATCGTTAAGAATACACTGAAAAGATGTTTGTATGATGAATTCTGTTATCTTGATCGTTGAAGAATCAATATTTAATTATTCAGATCCCAACATTTTTCTTTTATGATAATTTCATATATTTTATGTAACACAACAGTATATTTATATAACGATATGAAACAATTGTACGTACAAATAATTATTATATGCACTCGTTACTCAAGCATAAGAAATTTCGCATACTTTCATTACTCATATTTAATATACATTTGATAACAGCATTACTGATAGTGTTGTTATTTTTAAGAATTATGATGATAGCATTAAATATAATATGTGCACTTATAATTCATATCTAACTTGATAATATTGATAGTAAGATTTGAAATATAATTTTTTGTTGATGTAATTATTCATATCTTGCATTTGTACAGCAGTCTGTTTTTTTTTACTATTGTAATATCGAACACGTGTACGTTTATAAATGCCATTATAAAACACTTATTATGAAAACAGTTATGGTATTTGAGCTCTGTATGGGGTCTAAAAATGTGCAGGGTGTAATTGAATTTATCGTTTTGAATGTTTTTAGTGTAATTAATTAACATATGACTGACTATTTTTGATTGTGATCGTAGTGAATATAATTGATTTTATGTATGAAAAGGAATGCATAATAAAATGAATTGTTCTCTTTTAAAGTGCTCTAATTTAATTTTATACTATTATATATATGCAGATAATATTATTTTAAAGTTATTTTATTATTTACGTAAATTTATATTGATAAAATAATGAAAATTTTGAAGGATATTTTCGGAAACTGTTTATATAGATAAAAAATTTATAGTAAATTGCATTCAATGTTATCTAATTAACTAATTGTTAAAACTATTCCATATAATCTAATTTTGTCTAAATTTGATTTTTTTTGATACATATGATAAGGTGACCAATTGTTCTTTAAAAAAATGTATTCTTTTTTGTGAATTTTCGTTTTTGAGTCATCGAGTTCTTCTTTTGATATGTAAATATTTGGTTTTAGTGTTAAGTGTTAAATTTAGAATCTAGCGATTTCAGCATTAATAAAATGGCTTTAAAACGTATTTTTTACATATTGCAATTGCGGTTAATCATGATTTTTTTTTCATTTCTACCACTATACGACACAACAACAATAATTTGTTTTTTCTGTTGCATGCAGCTGTTGCGTCGAAAAGTGCCAAATGCTGAATTAGAAAACTGCACATTCGAAGGGCTGACCTGAGGGGGCTGAATGCGGCTATTGTTGCTTCGCCCGATGAAAAGGTATATACATATATGTATAATATAACCTAACTCCAGCTGCTCTGAAATATCATTGTTAAATCACAAATATAAGATTAAAAAAATAATAAATTAAAAAAAAACTAAAATTTAAATAAATATCCAAATAACATTCAATTGCAACATTGTCATTTGGTTGTGTGGATCTATTGAAATTTTTAAACTTTGAACTCGAGTATTTATCGGGCTTGTCGTTCGGTGGTCTTTAATTATGCAATTTGTTACAATAAACGTGTCACATGAGTCGTCAGCGTTATCGATACTCACTCCGATTTCGGTTTAATTTAAATGTGCGGTTTTTTTTTTTGCTTTTGACATCGTCAAATTTTTAAAATGTCGATTGCATCAACATTTGAATGAAGAAAAATTTTTTTCCTTTTGATTTATTACACTAGAATTCACAGAAAAGAGTAAACGTTAACGCATGTGGTTCAAACGTGTCGTCTATATCGGTTTACATTTTAAATTTATTTATTCAAAGTATTAGGAGTATTATTTGTGTTTTGCCGCTTTGTATGCGTTAAAGATGATTTTTATCATATTTATAATAATCTTTTATTTTTATTTGATTGTATTTGAATTTTTGTTATATATATATATGTGTTATAGCTCCTAGTACCATAGAAACAATATTACTACCATTTTTTATATATATATGGAAAGTTTGCTTGTTTGTGTTTGAGGAGAAGATCTGTTGAGCCTGCAGCAATGGCAACAGCGGCACTTGTAATAATTGTACAAGTTTTTAAACGGCCGTCTGATACTTAAAATTCCATTACGGGTAGAACCAGGTATCCGGCAACGTACCACTTTAGTTATTTTTCTACTGAACCTGTGTGTGTGTGTGTTTATATATTACATATATATCTTTCGGAACTCCTTTCGATCCGTATTTTGTGTTCGTAAATTGTTAGAAAAATAAGCGCATTTAATTGTTGCCAAGATCCATAGTACGTCGATTGTTATTGGCATGGATTAAGCGGTTTCCGTTGAAATGTCTTTATTTTTTTTCTCCAATTCTATGTCTTCGATAGGTGTTTGTGTTTATTTTTCACCTCTAATTCAGACTGAAATAGAGTGCAAACCCATTTGACTTTTCGTTTCAGTATCAAACCGGTGCTTTTTTAAGTGTTTTTTTAAAAAAAAACCGGGACGTGATTTATATCGTCGAAAGTTCCATACCGTATATCTTTCAGAGTCAAATGAGCTTTTTATTCTAACGTTTGTGTGTCCGTATTTCTATTAATCTCTACCGCAATGGGAATGTTTAGATCGAATTTAGTTCTATTTTTATTTGATTTAAATTTATATTTTAAACTGATAAAACTATTAAGCGTAATTACAACTAGAGTTTCAACGCGTGTTTTATCATCAGAATTGTTTTAATATTTTAATGATGTCAAATTACTAATTGAAGGTAATTGGATGTTTAACTGAACTCAAATACTTGGAAAACGGGTTTGGTTTAAAATCTTCAATATTTCAAGGTGCATTTACACTTTTTTCATTTTTATTTTTCATTACGTGTCGAGACGTTTATTGAATTTTATATTTTTTCCCCTTCGTCATTTATATTTTATAATTAGTCATAATTAAATATTTTTAAATAAATTAAAATAAAACATTTTTTTTACAATTTTAGTGCAAAATATGAAATTGATATTAATTGTTTATGTCATAATGCGTTTCCAAATTGATCAACCGCATTTCAGTAGATTTAATAATAGCTTTTGATAAAAATATTTATTTTGTTTAATTTAATTATCGTAATTATGTGTGTCGAAATAACATAGAGTAGTAATTTCATGACTTTATTGGTCAAATTAAAAGCTCATTATTTTTTTTTTGGATCATTATGTCGTGAACTGATTTTTCTACAATCATTACTAGTCATTTTCTAGCGTTTTGTTTCATTGTAGATGTATAATTTATGATATATATATATATATATATATATATATATATATATATATATATATATATACCTATCATCATAACGTTCATTGGACAAACTCGTTTTATTTGGACGAGTACTTCAATTGATCTGTTTTTGTTTTGCTCTCACATGATTTTAGACGGGGTCATGCGAATTGATTTTGGACCCAGCGCTCTTCAATTTTTTTCTCTGTCTTACCATTGCTCATTTACATTTTTATATCGATTATAAACTAATTTTTGTATGCAGAAGAATGTCGAGCATGTTTTTGTATTTCATTATTGTTCAATTACGATTTGATTGTTCTATTTTGTTTACAGAATAAGAAGACGGGCCCTGCGGAGGTTACAATCAAAATCGCATTACAATCGTGAACCTCTACATGTTGCTAAATTGATAGAATTAAGTAATAAACCGCACATAGAAGACAATCTATTCATCATTAGCTAGAATCAAAAGGATCGAGGCAGTTTAAAAATTAACAAATTTTTTCTTGTATAATATCGAGACGAATTCACATATAAAATACGCTGTCCGTCCAGTGAAATTTGCTTTATGAGAACCAGAAAATAAAGTGTTCATATCAAGATGTATAAGTTACTCGGAGGACTTCAGGCCTATTTTAAGGTTCAGGACATTCATACGGACAATATCCTGTTTAGATTGCACAATTCTTTCACCACCGTCCTTTTGTTGAGTTGTTCATTGATTATTACCGCTACTCAATATGTAGGAAGACCGATACAATGCATAGTCAGCGGTTTGCCATCTCATGTCGTCAACACATTTTGCTGGATCACGTCCACATTCACCATGCCGGATGCCTTCAAAAGACAGGTAAGAAGAAAAAGACGCGGACAATCGTCCGGTCATTGTCTTTTATTTCCGTTTGATAAATAGTTATACACAATTTTTGCATTTTTTTCATCAGATATGTATAGGATATGTCTAACATAATTATACTTTAAACGTTCTGACCTAATAATCTAAAATGCGTTGCATTTTCAAAATTTCAATATACTGATCCTGCATGTTTTTTACATAATATTATACGGGTTGGGTATATTGAGGAAGAGAACCCGATAATCACTTTGAAAAGCGACAAAAAAAAGCTTTTTAACCGAGGACCTTAAATACCCTTCATAATGTGTTCTGGTTAAAAGGGTACACATGGGTTTTAAAATGAGAACGTGATGTAACACGTAAATAGGGGAAGTATTCGGTTTTGTGTTACACTTATTAAAATTTTGTTACGCTTTTTCTTATTATTTAGATAAATTAGCGAGTTTTGAAGGTTAACAATCGAGATACTGTAATATGGAAAAATAGGGATAAAAATAATTAATTATTTCCATATGTTTATTAATTTTCTTTATAACACGTGTTGTTAATATAATACATTAATTAGGTTATTTGACATAAAACATAACACATACACATTTATATTATGATTTTTATTTACTTCTTTTAATATTTTTTTTAATAACAATAATCCGTTGATATTTTCAATTATATTAAAAATGAATTTATATAAAAAAAAATTCTGTCAAAAGCAGTATAAACTTGATCGGAGTCTTCCATCGACCTTTTGTTCAATTTAGACGACTATATCAAAAGCTATTACTACACATTGACACGAATAAAATAAAATAAAATAAAATAATACATATGTATGTTATGGTTAAATTCTGGTTTCTTGACATGACATTCTACGCTTCACTTATCCAATTGTTCAAGCGATCGTGCAATATCCATTTGTCTCATTTTAGGTATTGAAGACCTCTACTTGCTCCCATTGTGCCCCCCCCAGATAGCGACCATTATCAATTCTTTCTATATGCATATATATATATTAATATATTAATGGTTTATATACGTGACTTGCAAATTGCAAGAATTTGCAATCGCAACGTCTCCTGTCGCTCGTTTATCTAGATATTTTATTGATTGTTATGTGCAGTTTTTTTTTATGGAAAGGTTTAATATTTTTTATATAGTTATGTATTATTATAGGTTTCTATTTTAACGGTTTTATTGTGGTAAATTGCTAAAAAAATTAGTTTATTTTTTGTTGCTTTGAAATCAATATATGTCTAGACGAGTTTCATAATCGATTAAAACAAGGCCAAGTTTTTAAGTTCTGAAATAATAAAAATTAAATATTAAAAAAATGCTGTATTGTACAAAATAATTGTTTAACGACGAGGGTTAAAAATATACTGATTAGTTTTGAAGAGTTGTATATTCTTAATACATATGCATGATCTCATTTAATGTTATATATAATTATTTATTCCTTCCTAGTTACTTACTATATCGATGACATGACAAAGTATATGTTTAGAATATAATTATCTATTTATGGTAACATTTAGATAATACACGTGCTATTCAACGTTTGAATGTCAATGCGAGATTCTATCTAGATGACAATATTTTTTATTCGTATATTGTTAGCAAATCATAATTAATCACGTTTTTTTCTTCAATAATTTCATAATTTAACCATTAATAAGTAATGATAAAAAATATAAATATATATATAAAATAGTTTTTTAATAGTCAGTGCGATTTTAAAGCATTGATAAGCCGAACGTTGATGCGTTTTAAATGACAGTATTACTGGTTTAACCGTTACGGGTTTGTAGTTTCCAATGATAAGTTCTAAATATATTTACTGTACGATTGCCATTTAACATTTACCATACTTTAAAATGTATTGTTTGATTATTTCTTTTTTTGACATTTTTTTTTTTTTTTGAAAGTGCACTGCAGATTGTGAAAGGTGTTTTGAAAGGTAGTTCATTTGCATCGATGGTAGTTTTTATATTATTTAGTTATGTATGTCAAATTTTATCATATGTTCCAGTTATATAACACATTGGAATAATTAACATATTATGTAGTTATAGAATTTTTTAAATGTCTATTAGATATTGTTTAACGTTGTTGTTATTGTTAAAATTTATCTAAAAATAAGGCACGAACACGTAAAATATCACACTTGAGAAGTTTTATTTAAATATTTTGTATTGTTTTGATATTTCATAAAGTGAAATGGTTTTTTTAATCAAATTTTAATTTGATAAATTATATCTAATTTTTGTATTACAAAATTTTAACATTTCTTAGAATATCGTTTTGTGTTCTCTTGTTAATTTTAAATTAGTTGTCGTCAACGTTTTCCTTGTATAACATCTGTCAAAAAATTTTGGTTTTATTTTTTTTTTAATATTAAAATTAATTTTTTTTGATAATTCTATCTTGTAAATTTTTAAATTTCCTTTTTTTTGTTTCAATATTCGACGTTCTTTTTCATCTCTATTCAAATCGTTTCGCATAAAATTTCATGCTTCATCACACACGCATTTTATATATATGAAATGAAAAAGAAAAACGTTCCGTTTTCCTTTTATGGACCTCTGGAACCCTTTCCGTGTCCATATAAGCGGGAATCGTCTGTATTTAAATATATACGATTTCGCGGTTCGCTTTGTGGCCGCATTCGGACTTCTGAGAATTTATATTCGGAATAATTTATATATATATATATATATATATATTTTTTTTTTTCATGTGTCAATAAGTCCGTCTAGTCTTCGATCGATTGTTTCAATATTTCGAATTCAATTTCGTTGATCTTTCAATGCGAGATCGTTAAACTTTATCGTTCTTTATTCGACCTTGCGTGTCTGTGATCGGTCTGGACATGGCATACTCGGATTCATCATTCTCACGACAATTTTAAATTAATATATATATATATATTTTATTATACGCAATTATGTCCTGTTATTGAATAATATTGTACTGATTTTATATATATTTTTTTGTTTTTATAGTATGTACCAGGCAAGCACGTGGCTCATCCCGGTATATCTAACGACTTCGATGACGAGGACGCAAAGAAGTATTACACGTATTATCAGTGGGTGTGCTTCGTTCTCTTTTTCCAGGTAAAAAACGCACACAGGCTCGAATTTTAATTCGATTATTGGAATGCTCATATGCTTGTAAAATACCATTTGGGTGTACGAAAGGTTCGAAAGTTGTGGGCATACATAATTGGGCACGGTTTCAGGTTTTGGAAAGGGTAAAGATTTTTATTAAAGTTCTTCCTGTTTAATACCTTTTTATACGCTTTCAGTTTTGAGAGGAGGAAAATTTTTGTAAAAAATCCTGTTTTTTTTACAAAAATAATCCTGCTTTAAATTTCTTATTTAGAAAGCTTAGATTTAGAAGCTTTCACTGAGTCAATTATGAAAAAATTGAGAATTTATATTTCAAATAAACAGTTTATAAAGCTTTTTTTTTAAAGAAAGGTTTGTGATGATACTAATCCTAGTGACACTTGCGTCATATTATGCATTTTTGAAATATTTTCGTCTCTCATATCCATTAATTTCTGACAATGTCATGCTTAAAGAAAGCAAAGAATTTATGATCTTTTTTTATTGTACTATGTGCCCTTTTTAGGCATGCGAGGACACGAAGTTTCGGACCGATAATCGCCTGTAATATGTTTTTTTTTATTATTCGAATAATATTCAGAACATGAAACGGCACTCGGAGAGGTCGTGCTGTGATTTCATTAGAACTTTTTCAATTCTACAAAAAGAACGTGTCCGTCAAACGAGGCACGATTCCGTGTCGTCGTTCCTCGGACCCTTTTCTTGGAATTTTGCGATTTCCAGATGAACCCACAATCCTGCCAATGGTGAAATTTACGTTTACCACAGACGAAGGAGGATTCCTTCGAGGTTACGATCCCCCTTTTATCGTCTTTTGCCTTCCACTATTGGAGTCTTTCGCCTTATCGCGCGTGTTTAATCTTACGTATTCGAAGCGATCCATGACATTCCTTGTTGTCCGTGGGTTCGGATCTCTAAATGTTGGTTAACTGTCGAAAAGGAATTCGTGGCGTTCCAGAAGCTTAACTTGTTATCTCTATTTTTATATGGCGGGGGTTGGGATACGAATTCGGTTTTTCTATTTACGAATTTTTCGTTTCGTTTTTGGACCGTGTGTATATTTATTTTCATTCAAAGCCGATCTCGATTTGATCTATAGCAGGAAATTAAATGTGGAATGTTGTTCGTTGACAACATTATAATCTCATTTTATATTTAATTGATATGTTGTAATTATTCAATAATGCATATACATATTATGTAATATATTAATTATTTTAACGATTTTAAAATACTCTATTTGTTATATTTATTATGAAAGTTTCATATTTTGACGTCATTAATTTTATTGCCGTTTAAATTAAAAACATGTTATTTTAAAAATAATATAATGTCTGATTAAAATATACCTATAATTTCAATTTATTAGTAATTAATTTATCAATATTTATTTTCTGAAATTTGAAGATTGATTTTCTTCAGATGTAACATAGTGTCTTATAATAATTTGAAATACAATTTTTAGTTTAAAAATTATGGAAAGAACCCAACGTTTTGCAAATTTTAGCTAAATAAATATTTTTTGCCTTTTTTATATTTTTGAAGACGATCTAAAATTTTTAAAATATTTTAATATTATTCGAGTATTATGACATTTTACTTTCTTTATATATATATATATAATTGTTAGAGTTAAACTTGAGATCAATTTACACGCCGGTTCGACGTTTTAACCGTTTGTTTGAACGCACGTTGCGGATGTCACGTATGAAACGTCTTCACGTGCCATTTTCTCGAAACGAGAATTTTACAATATCGTTGTAATTGTACCCTTTGCGCACCGGCGAGATCTTTACGCTGTGCAATTTCGCGAAGTTGCCATATATATATATATATATATATATATATATATATATTCTGCATCGATAACAATGTAAAATCGAGCGAAAAATACCTTCCGATTCGACGTTCAAACGACAAAAAGGAAAGAGATCGACGACGGCCACCGTTTTTAAGTTAACAAAAGTGGTAAAAAGAACCGGTTGTGCAGCGGCTTCGAGATGAGTCTGGAGCCAGTCTGGACCACGATCAGTCAGGGTCGATGGCCCTGTTCGCTTTGCTCGATTGCTCTACGTTTAAATCTTGGACGTGGAGTACGTGTGCAATCGTCAGAATCACCAATAATTTCAATACTTGGAGAATTGGAGGGCAAAGTCTGCGCTGTATAATGCTATGTTATGTTGACATTTTGTAATTTCACTGAACTCTGTTATAACTTTATCAGTCATAAATAATTATATCCGCGTTAATAATTTATCTATATTTATTATTTATACTTAGATTGATTAAATATCATTTCCTGAAATATTATTATTTTTATCTCGATTGCATTTCAATATCAATTCTTAACAATTGTAGATCTTTTATGGGTCACCGATATGATGAATTTAAATTTGATATTCAGGGATATAAATTTTAGTGTCAATGCCGCTGAACTTAGAAATAGAACCGCGATTTCCATGACTTTCGAGATGACTAGATATACAATATTCGAACAAGTGAAATCGATAATTTGATTAATGCTAGATAAACATTTATCATCATTTTTTTGTAGACGAATTTATTGTTTAGCATTTCGCTCATGGTTTTAACTATATACTAGGCGTCCTTGCGCTAGTTTTCTTTGAATTGCAAACGGTTACATGTATGTGTTATTTTTTTTTTTGTTCATGTAATAATAACAACACGAACATTATTATTAGCACATTATTGTATTGTTTGAAGCATTATAACGGTGTTAATGTTTGTTATTAAATATGTCGATATTGAAATATTCAATGTAGTTATATTAGTTACGCAATTAATTTCGATTGAAGAAAAAAAAATTTCGTAATTCTTAATTTGCATACGATTAACGGCTTATCTACAACTTTCTAGGTTCACAAAAAATCGTTGAAAATTTTCATACTTTGATGTTGAATGCATTACTTTGATTTATCGACAAGTTATATTCAATTGATCAACTGAGGCGAATTTAAAAAATACAGAATTCATTTTTAGTTTATTATGTAAAACTGTCATTTGCGTTACCATTGTGTTTACTACTGTTACCATTGTGTTTACTACGTTAACTACTGTTTTTATCTATTATTTGATTTTATATTTATTCCAATCATTAAAGAGACATTCTCGTTTTTATTGATCGTAAATAAAAAACTTTTTATTATAGTAAATTAAATGCGCGTATATTTTCGATAGCATTCAAATATTACTATTGTATTATAACGGTGTTGTATTCTTTAGAATATATGAATGTTAATTGAATGATGTATTTTTTTTTTCAAATTACGCTGCTTTTTTTTTACTATATTTGCACATTTCATTAAGTTAAAAAATTGCGTCATTTAACCATATTTAATAATATAGCTCTATTTGGATTCTATCTAAAAAGTGAGTTTTTTTATTATTATTATTGAGATACTCTTGTGACTCAGTGCCCCCTATGTCTACTATTTATTATCGTTTTCCTCTATAGGTGTTATTTTTGAAAGCGGCTCGTCTTCTTGAAACGAATGTCCATCAACTATAAAGCGTTTCCTTTTTTTATTATTTTACGTTTTAAACGCATTTTTTTTTGATGTGTTTGTTGTTTTATTTACAGGCAATAATGTGTTACACACCGAAGTTCCTCTGGGACGCATTCGAAGGTGGTCTCATGAGAACAATAGTCATGGGTCTGAATGCGACTCTCTGCGACGAAAAAGAGAAGGCGGTCAAGAAAGAAATCTTGCTGGACTATCTTCTACAACATCAGAAAGTGAGCTTATAATATTATTAAATCTATATATATATATATATATATATATATATATATGTATTTTTTAATGGCCGGTTTTCGGTTTGGTAACGGAATTTAACGGAGAACTAGTTCGATTATTTCGCTCCGGGGCCTTCAACTGGGATATTGCGAAATTATTCTTTAAAATTTTATATTCAAGAAACAACGTGTCGATTCCATTGTCGTTATTATACGACTGGTTATCATGTTGACGAGAGAACTTGCTAAAAATACGAATTGTAAAATGAATTTTGAGGTACCATTGGGATCTATATTCCAGTATCATATTACTATAGTTTAAATCGAAACATCTAACAAAATATTAGGGATTAGATAGTCATTTTAAATTAATCAAATGGTGAATTTTGTTGTCAGAAATTTAATGTATTTAGAACTAAATTTTATTAACCAAACAAAGTTATGATATTTTGATTATGAATTTCTCTGGTCTCCGATGGTCGCATGGATTAAATTATAAATTAACGCAATTTATCAAGCAATTTCAGCGCCGACTTTTTATAACGATTAATTCACATTAAAAAAAACCTAATTGAGATATGTTATTGCCTTTTTTTTACGTCGCAATAAAGTTGGTTCACTAGGGAACAATTGGCACATCATCGCCTTTGCCGGTCATTACTACCGCTTTTTTTTATATGATCCATTAAATTATGATCCACATTATGTAATTCTTTATGTATTGTAAATTATTATTTTTCTTTACGACTTTGGGATTAATGTCCTGTTCACTGAGCCGTGACGTTTTTCTCAACTATTCGCCAGCTGTCATGGAACGTGATGAAATTTAAAACTGTCCATTGACAATTGACGTTTGACAATAAGAAATATATTTGTAGAAAAAATATATGTTTTTTTTTATTTTTTTCATCGATTTCGATTACTTATTGCGTGGTTTTATTTTTCTTTTTACTTAAAAGTTTGATTTATTGCGAGAAATCACGTGAAGCAAAGAATATCGAAAAAATCTATTCAATGGTTGAAAAATGAATTTCTCCCATTGTTATAAAAATATACGTGTCCAATTTTTATAAATTTAAAATTTCACTAGAAAGTAAATTAATTTGTTGATAATTTTGAAATTTATTTGGAATTGTATTAATTATTGCAATATATATATATATATATATATATATATATATATATATATATATATATATATATATATATATATATAATATTAATTTCACATTATTCTATTATATAATAATATATGGAATATGTCAATAACAAATGTTATTTTTATTAAAATTAAACGACAAAATAAACTATATTATGTATTGCTAAATTTGCTAATTATTGGTTTGAAATAGACTCGAACTATTTTTTTCTATCGTTGATTTATTGATTTGACATTATCGTTTTTTTTTTAATATTATTACAATCGATTTTTGAGCAATTTAAATGGACATAATTGATTATATACAAGTGCAATTTTATTTTTATAATATGTCTTGCATAATTTTTGCGCCATTAGAAAGTTTAGCAACGTTTTTAGCACTTCGTTTTTTTTGTCGTGTAAAATTTGTTTTGCGGAAAAATTAGCAGCGCGATTGTAATTTCTTAGAAATTTAATTGTTTTGTCGTGTAATTTAACTATTTTTTTATTTCGCAGTTCGGAGAATGCATCTGTGCATTTGTAACTTTTATTCTGTGAAACGAGTTTTTTTTCAAAAAAATTATATAAGATTTCGATTTTTTACCGTGTTTATTGGTTAACTATTGATAATTTTACGAGTATTGAATAAAAACGAGCGAACAATGTGGTTATATTTTAATTATTCATTGTAATTTTCATTATTACTTAATAAAATAGTATATGTGAATTTAAAAAAAAAATCCATCATCATCATTATAATTTATTCATCTGTCAAAATCGAATCGTAAATATTGAAATATTTTATATTGAAAATGAAGTATTATTTGATAAATAAAAATGATGACGTTTTATCATTATATATATTACTTTCTAACAACGGAATATATTAATTAAAATAATACTTCTTACATCATAATATTTTTAATAATCTTCTTTCCAAGAATTCAGTACAAAATTCCGTTGAATAATAAAAGGAAGAACATCATCGGTATTTCATCGAAATTACATCAGTCATATATATATATATATATATATATATTTGTCATTTTCGAATTCTGTGACACTTCTTTGAATTTATTCGCGATCATAGATATTTAAATCGATTCTACGAATAGAAAAATATGACTCACACAATGTTTAGTAAGATCGGTAAAGTTCAGTAAATATTGCCGATTTTTTTCATTGTTTCCATGTAAATTATGTCGTGTTTTTTTTTTTTTGAGGCTGACGCAACTGATACGTAATTATTTCATACGTCACGAGAGCGAAATGTCGTTGACACTGTTTTCTTTTTCTTCTTTTTGACTCTGAAAATGCAATACTCCGAAAATATATTGAATACGTTTTTTCGTGCACAGAAATTATGAATAAAATTACTGTTTGAAGGTTAGTTATACTATACGGCTCTCGAGTTTTGCTGCATATAACCAATTGTTCAAATTGGCCTCTTCCGTCCAAATCCGACGATGAAAATTATTAAACTTTGCGTCTGTTTAATAGCGAGACCCCGCTCGTTATGGTCTCCCTTTATTTATTTTTAATAAAATTAGTTACGCCAATGAATAATTTAAATTAAATTATAGATTGTATGTCAGTTTTGGCGTGTATGGTTTTATTGGTAGATTAACCTTTCGTTCTATATATAGTGGTATAAAAACTACACTATATATAGAACGAAAGAGATATATAGAACACTATAATACAATCCATATAAATTGACATAGTCTACTAGTTTCATTCATTCGTTTGCTTTTTGGGATTATAATGAATATTACAAGTAGTGTAATTAAAATGGATTTTCGCACTTTTCACACTTGTATATTTTACCGCAGAAAAATATTCTCATTTAAAAGCTTTGTTGTAATTTTTGAGATAAAGTTATTTTTCTGTATGTAATTTATATACAATCACAAACTGTAATCGGATTTTTTATACGATTGTTTATTTGTTTTTTACGTTTTATTTGAATATAAAGTAAAACAGTATAAGTCTGAAAAATTAAGGAAAAGTCAAATTTTGAAAGGAGACACCTAATTTGACTTGATATTTTTTAAAATATATTTAATATTTAAAAAAATTTTTTTTTTTATTTTTCCCTAAAAGTATGCATGATTATTGATAACGTCGCATCAACAGTGCACTCACTATAAAATTATATAAAGTGCTTTCGTGTACTTGTAATCGTGTTTCGTATTCATTTGATGCAATTATTTATTCCACGAAAATAGCAGTCACGACTTTTTATTTTCTTCGTGACACGACCGACACGCAAATTTTTTTTTCTTCGGATCGAAGCTCTCACAAAATTCGATTGTCAACGACGCGATACGATTAGTCAAAATGATCGAATTTAATACAGAAATTCAAAAAAATAAAATAAAATGCAACACTTGACAGTTCTCATACGACTAGACATTGTCGTCGAGGTTTCTTAACACATCTTTTGCAGGAGACTGATGCGCTTCATGCGACGTATGCGGGATACTGTAATCACAGTCTACGAAATGCTGACATTGAAATTGAAATTGGAACATTTTCTGAAATCTATTTAATATATATGTTCAATTTCTTCCGCTATAAGCGTAGTCTTTGTTAAATCCGACCCCGCAAAAGATGTGTTAATTCGAATCGCGTCGTTTTTATCCTCAACTCATTATCGTCTTTTCTCATTTTTAGTCTAGTAATTTTAGCATGAAGTTCTCTACTATATTTTTTTGTGTGTGCTCGAATTTTATATTGAATGATAGTATTTTTTATGATAGTTTATTTCCTGCACGTTCGTGTTTTTTTTCGCCAATTCAGAGGCAATTGACCTTAAATGGCGAATTTTTTGCAATGGACTTCAAATTTTATATCTGAATAGATTTCAATTTTTTTTTTTATTACACGGAATTTATTTGATATGAACAATTTCTTGGAATTAACAAAATATAATAATTCATATTAGACACTGAATATCCTTTTATGAAGATAAATTATATTATCACAATATTAAATTCTATTTTAATATTTTGAATTATACTTCTTAACTTATCTAATATATAGTTAAACGTTCTGTATATACCTGTTACACGTTATTCATTTAATATAAATACCTTTTCTCTGAAGAGTGAAGGTTATTATAATGCAGTTTTTTATGGGTCACATTTGGTTATTGCGTTGAATTAAAGAGGCTGTTCAGACACATCTGTTTGCCAAGGTTATAAAACTTAAATTAAGTTGACATACATTTCTCACATTATTTTTTTTCTTATTTTCTTTTTTGTTCAGAACTATATAATATACAATACACCATTGTTTCTGTAATTGTACTACAAAGGTGTCTTAGAAATGAATTCTTTATTTAAACTATTTTATTTCAAGTAATTATATATCATATTAAAGGCATTTAAAGGAGTTGATTTCATTTAATTACGAATTTTTAATCTCGTTTTGATATTGACCTTTAATATTTGATATTAAATATTGAACTTGTGTGTTCGGCTTATCTAAAAGTTAATATGTATTTAATAGTTTAATTGATTATATAACATTATAATTAGTTATATAATTGATGTTTTTAAATGCGCACCATTAACATTAATTTGCTATATAATTGATTTTTTCTGTAAAAGTCATTTCAAATTATCATTAACTGATGTCATGCTTAATTTTAAAATTCACTATATAAACTGTTATGCAACAAAATATTTAGTTATGATATTTGGTACTGATTAAGAAAAAATATACTCAATTGATATTTATTTGATTTTGAACTATGATTTCTTCATAGAACATTTATCGGTAGCTTTAAATTTTGATTAACGCGATTCATGTTAATTATATAACATGTTTGAATGATTGACAATATTGTTTATGATCGAATAATTATTGTTCATTTAACTTGGTAAGGTTGTTGACTTGCTGTCTTTGTAATGACAATGTAGTGTTTTGATCGATATTTACATATTATGGTATCAAAACATCTTTTTTTTTTTGCAATGGACAATGAAATCCTTTATTGTTATTAGAATTATCATGCTAATTAATGAAGTCATAGAGCGGAATATAAACGATTTTTTTTATTTTAGTGAACTTGACTCTACTTACAGATTTGTAATTTATTTTCTGAGAAAAAATTTGTTTTGTAAAAGTTGCGTTTCAATTTCAATATTGAAAATTGGCCATATTTGAAGTGTGTTAATTTCGCGGAAATTTAATATTTTAAATGTAACCTTCGCGAAGAAGGACACAAAGGACAATAAAATCTAGAGCGATTTGAAAAGTTCGACGATAGTCGTTAGCCTCTGCGGTTGAATAATACGTGACAGGTCATGCTGCTGCATTGTGAACAATTACAATGATTTTTTTTTAACCGGGTTACAATTTAACAACGATGGATATTTAATACAAATATACATAAATAATTTATGTGTGCATTTCTTTCTTTCCGGATTTTTGGGGTCAGATCGGTAATCAGTCAATAACGTTTGTCGCTTTACAGTTTATTTGTCGTCATAGCTTGTTGTAATTAAATATAATCATTGTTCAGTTTCCTATTGAGAGAACAATGGCCTATCATCGTCAGCCACGTGTTGCGAGCATTTGGAAATTTTATATTGAATATATTCATATAAAATTGTAGAAGACATTTTAGTTATATTGGTTTTCATTGTAAAACAAGCAATTAAGATAAGAATTCTGTATTAATTCTTTTTTTTTTTTGAATTAAGTTTTCATTTTAATGATGCTACTTTCAAGCGAGCGTCAAGTCTTTTGAACGACCGTTCAAGCGATTGATTTTATAATTAAATTGTGTTTTATGTTCATTGAATACTATTAAATAGACTTAAAAGAATATGTGTATGCGTTTATTTTGAACAAAAACCATTTGTTAAAATATTTAACGTCATCATAAATAACCCCTAAGATGATGACATAAGTTATTGTGATAGATATAAGAAATCTAGTGACGTCACTGTTGTGGTTTATATTGTTTTTCGTTTTTAATGTTTTTATTGCAATAACAATGAAAAAAGTAATCATATTATGACCACATATAATTTTGACCTTTTGTTGTAAAATGTCCTTAATATTCTCATTGATTTTAGTGAATTGAAATTATATGTTAATTTTCTACTATTTTATCATATTTGATATCGATTTTTGTTTGAAAATCAATTATATTACAGGTAATTTAAAAGTCTATTAGTCTGCATTAAATTATTTTTAATTTATTGACATGTAAAACTATTCACACTTTTGATTAAGTTTTTGATCATTTCAAATTCAAAATGAATGTTGTTTTAGGGAAAATAAAAGTATTTTATTTTTATTAACATTTGCCCTTGTCCTATAGAAAAAGCATTGTCATTGATATATTCTATTATATAATTGTATTTTTAGTATTATAATGTTTTTTTTACAGGTATTCATTAATAGACCTATATTGTGTGAAAATTGCGTATTGAAAAATAGTAAACAGGCCTTGCCTTTTTTTAACTACTGTGAAATTGCTAGACCTCGACTTTAAATTGCGCTCTTATTTAACAAACGTTTGTTTATTTCTATTAAATGCGGAAATTATTTTTGATATTTTTATACGAAACGGTTGTGAATATTAATTTATATTTTTGCTTAGAGTGTTCGATTGTCATTAATGTTTTGTTCGTTTTCATTTTCAGAGTCACAAAATGTACGCTTTCCGGTATTGGGCGTGCGAATTGCTCTGTTTCATCAACATCATTCTTCAACTATGGATGATGGATTCATTTTTCAACGGAGAATTCATGTCTTATGGTCTTCGCGTGATGAATCTAGCCGATGAACCTCAAGAGAATAGAGTAGATCCCATGATATACATATTTCCAAGAATAACGAAGTGCGTATTCCATAAATTTGGTGCAACTGGATCATTACAGAAACACGATAGCCTTTGTTTACTTCCACTCAATATAGTCAATGAAAAGACATATATTTTCATATGGTTCTGGTATATAATTCTGGCCACACTATTGAGTCTTCTCGTAATATATAGATTGATTATCATTTTTATGCCCGAAGTGAGACCTAGATTATTACGAGCCAGAAACAAAATGCTATCTCGTGAAATGGCACGATCGTTGTCTAAAAAGACGGACGTCGGTGATTGGTGGCTCTTGTACATGTTAGGAAGAAATATGGATCCGTTCATCTATACGGAGGTAGTTTCGGAGTTGACAAAAAGGATGGACAGCGACAATCCACCGATAAGAAGTCCAAAGTTAGACGCACCAGACGGTAAACAACCCGCATGATTATTATTGACAGAGCTAAGGCTGATCTTATTAATGTAAAAATAAAAAAATAAACTGTTACGATGTTGTGTGCTATTTATATATGAATATAAGTGTACTTTTTTTACAATCACTATTGGTTTATAAAATAGGAGTATCGCTTAAAATTAGACATATTTAGCCATACGTAATTCCAATGCAATATTCGTTTATCGGGATCTTTTTATACATTCGATTGGATCAATTAAAGTCTTTCGAGTTTTGTCGAATGTATAGCATGATCTGAGCGGTGAAGAATTCGTATATTTTAAATGGCAGAACATTTTTGAGACTGACGATGATCAGAGATTATTAGCCTTTTTCTTCCCTTCGTTAATAGTTAATCACTCTATTGGTGAATTTAGATATTTTTTTTTAATTTTGTATTTTATTGATATTATATTATTATGCTTAATTGTAAAAGTGATATTAATGTCGAAATCAGATAAAGTCAACTGTTAAAAGTCTATATATATATTCTCTGATCATTATTATATATGTAGATAATAATATTCATTTATAGATCTTTTACTTTATTTTGGACCAAATTTATATTCCGTTTTAGTTAAGTTGACACGAAAATGTTACATTCCTCTTATATATATATATCCTCATCAGTTTCATAATGTCGTTTTGAGGTCACAGTCAGTTCTAATGAGAATTTGAACAACTGTTTACTTTTTTTTTGTTTGGTAATAAAATACTTTGTTGTTACTGTGTTGTGCAATCGACTGATCAATTTTTATTTTAATTCAAGAAACGCATCTGTAACCGATCATAGTTTATAAACAGTGCCTTTTATTACGTAGTACGTGTGTGTGTATGTGTGTAATATATACATTAAAAATTAAAAAAAAAAGTATGATTATACAACTCTTATCGAACGGTTGTCGAAGAACTGTGACCTGAATTTATAAATGCATCACATTTTCTCGTTGTCCTTTTTTATATATATTTATGTGCACATAGCGATTTGTGCTTTTCCTCGTTGAAAGAAATGTGTGGCCATAATAATTGTAATTAAATTAAAAGAAAAATAAAGAAAAAGAAAACACGTTATCATTGTCAAATTATGCTAAGTTATAGTAAATATAATAGTAATAATTGATAATAAGGATTGACAGCACAAGGGTAATAAGAAGACATATCTGATGCTGATTAAATTTTTGCGCACAACGTTTTTTGATAATCATAAAAAGAAAAATAAAGAAATAAATCATGATAATATTATTGACTATAATTTATATAATAATAAGCTCAAATTTGTATAATAGTTTATATTATTATTATTATGTTATTTAATGTAAGTTTTAGTTTTTAGGCGTATTGACAATACATACACGCTGCCAATTATCGATTATTATTGTGTGATTTTATTATTATTATTATTATTATTATCATTCGCTTATAATTAGAATTATTTGTAGTCTTGCAGAATTTAAAGGACATGTTTTAATTTCAATGAAAGACTAAATGTTAACAATGTTTTATGGTTGCATAAATATTATAAATATAATTATATTGATCATGAAAATAATCATATGAACATGTGCTTTGAATTTTGAAAGATTGAATTTTAAAATCATTACATTTTGATTAATAATATGGAGAAATCACCACAAAGTCCAGATTGATAAATTTGTATATGTACTATTGTTGTATTTTTGTCATTTTATTGTCTAGTTAGAGTTGAATTTATTGTCCACGATTTTTTAAAATCAAATGTAATTTCAGCGTAATTATTATTATTATGTGTGAATATTAATCAGTTTTAATAGATTGACACTATTTTTGTATTGTTTTTTTTTTATTATTATTATAAGACATGTGTTCAGTGGTTATATTTGGTTGCTTTTCAATTAAAATTTTGATATTACAATTCAGTTTTAAATTAAAAAAGTGTAAAATATTTAAAAATATAAAATAAATCAGACAAATTGGCAATAATTAATTAATATTATTTAAACAAAATTATATAAAAATATAAGTAAATGATTTTTCATAGATTATGTATGAAGATCTCCAAGACTAAAGAATTGTTTAAATCTCGCATTTAATTTGGAGATAATCCTAAACTCTTATTATTATATTAAAAAAAATACATATTCTTTGATCTTTCATTGCCTTATATACATATATATATATATATATATATATATATATATATATATATATATATATATAATTAATGTCAATTAAGTGACAATTGTATTTCACGTGTCCTTTTCAATGATTGACTGAAACTAATTGTGTTCATCGTTTCTCAAAATTTCTGTGAAATATAATGTTAATATATTTTTGTTTTAATATTAAAATATTGGCACCGGTGATTTCTTATAATAATAATATTTTAATATACGTTTTGTTTTCACGTTTTAAGTCCACTGTTGATAATACTCTGATGTATGCGATTTTTATTATCGTGAATTAAATAATAATATATCACGATTATAATTAGTTAATTATTTATATTTACGCGTATTGTGATGTTTAGTTATTTTTTTCTCGTAATGGATCTGATGATAATGATGGTGATGATGATTAAATAAAATATTTTGCACCGAGTGACTGTTCCATCGATTTTTTTATGTATTTATATATGATTTTTATTATGCATGTTTTTTTATCTATATTGTATAGCGTATTTTTGAAGTTTTATATGAATTTTAATGTATGCATTTCATTATTATTATTATTATTATTATAATTAAATGAGAAAATATCGTCGATCATAAATAATTACGATCCAGACGACACCGATGATGACGAAATGATTATGATGATATTGACGAAGAAGCGATGAAGAAAATAAAATATAAATAAAGGATGAAACTGATTTAAATGTTGTCATTCCATTTTTATACACATATTGTATGAATATAATATGTTTTTAAAAGTGAAACTCGATTTTTTTATTATTATAATATAATTATTATTGTATACAATAAAGCCTTACCTCGTTAATCCTCAATTTCACTTTCACACTGCGGAAACTTGAAACGAATACGCATATTTTCCATTGTTAAACCCTTAATTGGATTAGTAGTATTGTTGGTGTAAGTAAGCAAATGTGACACTTAAATCTTGCTATGAGCTTTTCTAAGGGTTTTCATGAATTATATCATATATGATGGGGTATAATATTTTAATAAAAAAGCGCTGACTGGATAAATCTCGAATTTGAATATAGGTAAATTTGTATTTCAGGGATATTTAATGGCGAAATTTTATTGTATATAAAAGTAACTGTCATTGCCCGAGAAATAAAATGAATTTTAATATTTTGAATACGGTGAACTTTGATTTTGATTAATTTTAAAGATAAATTATGGAGATATTAGATAAGACAATTGATGTTAATTATAATTATTTTTTTTACATTAAGTGGTTTCTGAAAAGATAAGAAAAGTAGAGATATAATATTTTGCTTGCAAGTGTTTTATTAGAAAAAAAATATTAAAGATTTAATATTATTATTCCTGGCATCTACAGTAAAAAAATATGATAAAATATAAAATGAAATGGAATTAAAAAAGTAATATATTTTTCAATTTTTAATACAATAAAAAGATAAATGAATAGAATACATTTTTTACACTATTATATATATTGGTGGATCAGGTTTATATTTGAAATAAAATATTGGTAACTAAAATGTGTGCTTCTTCGATTCGGTTTTTGTCTCCTCAATACTGTCAAAACGGCGTCCCCGCATTGGCCTTTTGAGTTTGCCAAATAGCCAGAAGTCGCACGGAGCCACATCGGGCAAATACGGTGGTTGCAGAATGATGCGACTCGAGTTTTTAGCAAAAAATTCGCGAAGAACCAATGCAGTATGACACGGTGCATTATCGTGATGAAGGAACCGAGAGTTATAAAAACACGTGTAACTCGGAGATAATTAAATCTTTTGATAAACGGATATAGACATTCCTACAAACCTAGGGTAAAAATTACAATTTATCTGCCTTCCTAATGCCTGGGAGTTTTAAATGTCAATTCCACTTTACTTTATGATCACAGTAGTATGATAATCTTATATAGAGATTTGAAATGATGAGTTTCAATAGATTTATTATAACTTTTCTGTTATATAAATAATTAAGACAAATTGTATTGTATTTTAGTTGTCAGACAATTATATACTTTATATATATATGGACAACCCTGTAAGGTTCAACAGGTGACAGACAGTTCAGTGTCTGACAATAAAAGTGGGTGCAAAACGAACCGACTTTACGATTATATAAATGCGTCAACTGGGCCAACAAACAAAAATCTTATTTAGTGTATATCGGGATTTTCGCGCGAATACAACTCATCCAGAGTGGCGGGAAATTTCGGAAAATATTTAGAATAAAAAAAAAAAAGAAAAGAAAGAAAAACTAAACTTCATCGCCCGAGTCGATAATCGTCAATCGTCAATCTCAAAATCGTTATATATATATATATATATATATATATATATATATATATATATATATATATATATATATATATTTATTGGTCGATTCGAAGACATAAAAATGAATTCGGACCGCAGACGTTTCGATTTGAGCTTTGAAAGAATGATTTAAAAATAAGTATATATGTATAGTATGTTGTGAAATATCGAATTCGTGCGAATGGTAAAAAAAGTTTTTCACGCTGAAAGAAATCGTCTCAGTGTCTTTCGTAATTTTGTCTTTTTTTTAAACCTTGTCGTGACGAAGATTTTTCTCCATCTGAACACATACACACACACACACACACATATCAATATCAATATTTCTGTCTTAATTGTGTATAATAAAATTTATGAGCAATTTATAGATAGTCAATAAACCACGGCATGATATATCAAGTCATAAATTCTGTCTTATAGTTATATATATATATATATATATATATATATATATATATATATATATATATATCAATCATTTTTATTTTGATAATTTATTATTATGTGGGAAATACGTATAAAAATTCACTATTTATAAGATTATGAAATATTTATCTTATTTTAATTATTTTTTATTTAAAGTGGAAAAAAATTTTTTTTTAATAAAATGAAAAATTTTAATAATTGTATTTGATTTTTTTTAATAATAAAAACGGAATAAAAATTAGTCCAAAATTTTAATTTAATTTTTTGAAAAATGGTGAATAGATATTCAATTTCTACAATAAATAATAAATTATTGTATTTATTTCTTGCAATTATGTTATATTTATTTTATTAATTCATGTTATATCTGAAATTTATATTTTCCTCCATAAATTTAAGATACATATTCAGGTAATTAATTTATTGTAATAAATCTTCAACTTTAAATTAATTTCCAGATACTATATATAATCCAATTAAGTATTAACTGTATATATTAATTAACTGTATATATTATTTTAAATAATATAAACAATTATTACTAGAAATTTATTTTTTTGCCTAGAAATATATAAATCAATAATTTTATATAATGTATATATTTCTATATAGGACATATTTTTTTCCATTTATATTGCATATTCTTGAAGGCAAGTTTCATTCATCGATTCGCTATTGAAACGTTATAAATACCTGTCTAAAGTAATCCAGAAATATAAGGTACATTTCAGTTTATAGACCAATCGAATAATTGGGTCATGAAAGTGGTTCGCAATAAAAAATATCAATTTTATTATAGATAAATCATCGGCTGAGACGGTTCAGTTTCAAGAGTGCCTTTGCTAAAAATTTCTATTATACAATATTCAAAATTAAAAATGTCTATATTTATTTTTATATTGTTGAGAAAAAAATCTCTACGACCGGGAATTATTTATTTATGTCAGAGTGCTAAATGAAAAAAAAAATGTATTTGAAGTTCTCAGATAATATTGAAGAATGTATTAAAGCTTAATTTATGAAGATAAACAATAAATAGTAAGAAAAATTATATACGGGATGATACTCATCATTTTGATTGATGTGTATATTTCTCGAATGGTTTGTAAACTAATAGATATTTTCGTCTTTTAGTCTGTTAGATAATAAAAAATAAGAATATTACTAAAAAGAATTGTGGGATAATAATGAATATTTTTTTTGTTATTCATATTTTTTTATGATTTGTATTTTAAATTCATATTTAAGCTCTGTTTAACTGTGGATTACAAAATTTAGTGGAATGTATTCAAACTGCGCCATCTTTACGTTATTGATAATGTTGATTATTTTTCAATGTATGGAAAATAATTTTAACGTCATCTATATATCACATTTAACAACAAATAATTGAAGAAATTAAATTTAAAAGCTTATTTAGTTTCTAATTTAATTTGATAAAATAAATTTAAGTTTTAAAAATATATCTCTAAATTTTATTGTAAGTAAATATTAAAAAATCAATAAATTTTATTATATATGGAATTATTTATAAAAGAGTAATGTTACAGTTTTTTTGTCGTTTTTAATCACTTTTAAGCTTCTTAAACTTGATATACTTTAAGTGGTTCGAATTACTTCTTTGTAATATGCATTTTATTTTCTAATAAGCCAATATCTTATATAATTATATAAATCTAGTTAATTTGTTACATAATATTTTAATTATTACATCTTAAGTATTGAATTATTATTATTTTTATTGAAAATCTACAATAATAGATTCGTTATACAAATTGAAATAAAATATTCTGTAAATATCTAAATAATTTTCATTAATTTTATTTCTATTTAAATGAATTTGCTTAGCAAGTTACAATGTTAAATATTTAAACCATCATTGTAAATATTTTAAAAAGTATACCGAGTCCAGATTTTTATTTTATTTCAGTTCAGATGTATATATAAAAAAATAACACAATGAAATGAAATAGGCTTCGTTAATTTAATTCGAGATAGAAAAAAAAAACAACACTGTCATAAAAATGAAAATAAATGGTATGGAAAAGAGAAGACAGAAAAATAAATAAATAAAAAGACAATATAAAGTCTTTTCGCAGATAATGACGTGAAATATTTATTATACAGTCAACCAGGCAAAACAATGTTGATATTTAATAATGGACTAGTTTCAGTGCCAAGACGACTCATTTGTGTCAAATCTGCATTGAAAAATTTACATGAACATTAGACTATACGGAAAATGAGAATATATTAAATATATAAATGTGTATAGTAAATTTTACTATACACAAACATGACTCATTCTATTAAAATCTAAATATAAAATATTAATTCTATACCATCAGAAAAGAAGATTTTATCTCTCAGTCGAAGATGAGAATCAGCCGATGAAAAACAGGATATATAAATATATATATAGATATATATTTTTTTATTACTTCTTGCTGTATTTTATTTTTCATTAAACAAGGTACGTAGATTTATTGTATGATATTAAAATATTTCGTGTCGAATATAAAATAAAGTGTTGAATATAAAATAAAATGTTGTGAACGTTAAATTTGTGTCCGATGGGTAAATGCAAAGTGCAAGCGATCGAAAAGATCAACAAAACTTTTATAAACAGGTAAAAGTGTTCTGAAAATGACGATTTTTTTGAGTTTTTTTTTTATATTTTAGTTAATGATGAGATAGACACTATTTTTGTACCTGTTATATGTCTGAAAGGTCTGAAACGTTTGATGTTAAGTTCTTGGAAAAAACCGATTTTCTCTATTTCAGTAACGTTACTAAAGAATTTTTCTTTTTTTTTAAATATAGTTTATAAAAAGATTTAAAAATATTTTTTTATTAAAAAAATAATTTTAGTAATTTTGAACCTTTTTTTTTCAATTGTACTTTCTCAATGTAAAGTTTATTTAATTTATTTTTGTATGAAATCGATTTTCATTAATAATTAATTGAAATCGTACGTTTAAAATAATATGATACTTTTTAATTAATTAATTAATTATTTCTTAAATATGTTTAAAATATTAAAGGATATAATTTTATAAAATAATTAAATATAAAAAATATTTTTAATTACGATATTTTTAATAAAATATATTATGAAAAAAATATATAATAATTTATTTCAGCTGAAAAATTTTAATTGAGGAAAATTCGTTATTTTTTTGGTTAAATAATCAAAATATGGTTTATTTATGTGCTAAATTACAAAAAAGTTTTAATTTTTATACATAGATGTCACTAAAAAGTTTTCAAACATTTGGAAGCAGTTATTGCAAATGTTTGTAAACAGTATCTGAAATCGCAACGTTTTTGCAATAGGGAAGGGGCGCAGTTGTGGGGGCGACGCGCCCGTCGGTGTCGTGGGGCCCCTCGTGGACCGGAGCCCCTCAGGACCAAGAGATCTTCGCGCCCCCATCAGAGCCGATCGCCGGCGATGGAATTTTTCACAGCTCTATATACTTTTTTGTCGTCAGCAGTAAGAAATTTCTATTTAAAATTAATTCTTTATAATTATTTAATACTATAATTTATCTGATGAAATATTATAAAATTATTATATCAAAAAATATTACACAATTTTATGATATATGTATGTTATATTGACCTTTATTTTCAATCAGTTAAATGCATTATTGAAAGTATTTTTAGTTAGATGTTATATTGATTTCTACTCCAAGATGTAAATTTACTACTTCAATACAAATATTTGTTGAATCTGACCAGTTTCAATTATAATATGTTTCAAAATTATATATTAAATTTATAGCAGAATATAATGAAGAGAAAAATCTTTATTTTAAATGAAATGTTCGAAAAATAAACATACATAAATAAGAAAATAATATAAAGAATTAAAGAAAATGTTATAATATATTCATTTTTCAGGGAAATCTTGCTTGTACAGAATCACCAGTTTTTCGATTGAATTGTGGTGCAACTGCTGTAATACTGATTACATTTTCTGTTGTTGTAACTACAAGACAATACGTTGGTAATCCAATTGATTGTATTCATACCAGGTGAAAATTTATTTTATATTATATATAAATACAATAGTTTAATTTATCATGTAATATTTATTCAAATTTCACACTATTAAATGACTAAAATATATTTGTTTGATAAAAATAAAATTGAAGTACTGAGTGTTTCATTTTTAACATATATACATTTTCTTTAAAATAATATGAAATTTTTAAATATCATTTTCATTGGTTAAATTCAATTGTAGAGACATTCCAGAAGACGTCCTGAATACATATTGTTGGATTCATTCAACATACACAGTTGCCGGAGGAGGTTTGCTCGGTATAGATTCCGCATATCCTGGAGTCAAGAGTGCTGCATCATCATCAGCGAATCGTCGTCCTGCTAAATACTATCAATGGGTAGCTTTCGTGCTATTCATACAGGTAAGTTTAATTTTTTTTCTATTATATTTTCAGCTTTTTGTTACCAAAGAACATATAAGATTATAGGTAATTATTTAATAATTCATGTAATAATTTTATATTAATATATTTATAGAATGATAGAGATTTAAAATTATTTTAAATCATTCTTTGAATTATTTATTATATATAAATATATAATAAATTTCTTGGATATTGATAGAATGATTTTTTTTTAATAATAAAAAAATATTACATTTATAATCTAAATATGAATGTAACACATGATTAAAAATATTGAATATTACTGATCAAGTGGATGCAAGTTATGATAGAAAAAAAAAATATAAAAATTTTTGTAATAAATAATTTTTAACATCTACAACATGAGTGGGCTCTAACTGTATGAAGGCGATCTTTAATTTTTAGCTCACAATAATTTTTCGCCAACGTTAAAAACGGCACAGAACGGGAATCGAACACGTGTTTTCGACGACGAACAGCGAACCCGGCATCCGTTGATGATTCAGAAATCATTCGATATATATAAAATAAGAAAAGATTCGAAAAACATTAATAAACAACCGGAAAAATTATTATTATTATGATTATAATTATCGCCACATAATATTTTATCATTTCCGATTAGATGAAAAGATGTTGGAATTTCCGTTGTTTTTAGAAAATGGCGTGAAAAATCAGTGTATTTATCGTTTAAATTTTTCGATGTTGATTTATTAATAAATCATATGCATTGAAATTATCAATATTTGTATATTTTTTTAATTTATTGGGTATTTTTAATGATTTATCCATAATACTTAAGTATGAATGAAAATCGTTAAAATGATAAAACAAGTAATAGCCCGAGCGTGACTCGGGCTATGTGAGTTAACGGATTAAAGAGTATATAAAAAAAACACTGTTGGCATGCGTAGTACATCAAGATTACAACTTTAGTTTAATAGTTTATTTTACGAGTGAATTTCATGAATGAAAAGTTGAATTTGAAGTATATAAATGAGTATTTTTTTTTAAATATATATATTCATATAATTTGTTTTAAAACAGATTCGAGTCGTCGGCTC